>JASDQU010109293.1:138093-149879 GCA_032191745.1 Picea mariana
GGTGGCATCTTCGAAGTATATGGTATAGGCAACCTTCATGAGAAAGATAATGGTGCTTATTCAACTAAACAATGTTTGGTTGGAAATGTTTTGAATGAGTTACTAGTAACAAGATCTGAGATTTATGTGTTTGTGTCTTGTTGTCAGCTCGCAGATGAAAATGGTTTTCTTGGTATATCTATGGAAGGTTGTATTTCAGTTGATAAAAAAAAAAAAAGAAAGTAGATATATTGGGCAGTCAACTAACCAAAAATCCTTATTTACTATTTCCTTATTTACTTATTTTTTTATGAAAGAAAACCATTTATATTACTTTTACCAAGATATAATTATAAAACCACCAGAGGCTTTGGAGGATTGCCTCTTATACCATTCATGTTTTTCCCCTATAGACAACTAGAACCATATTCAAATTCAATAATCTGCGTGGGAAGCTCTTTCTGAACAGATTTTATTGTAGGGAAACAAAACTATAGAACAAGTTTCAATAGATGCAGGAGAACTGATCATCCTCGATACTAAATAGAGTTAAATGCTCAAAATAGAAAACATACACAAAGTACTCAAGTTTTTCAAGAGCATAAATATAATGTCTCATAATAGAGTGGAGCCACTGTTAGCAACTAGTTTTGCATACAATCTTGGGGTTATTTTCAACATCAACGATCGACTTTCCATTAGTATTATCTTCCTGTGCCTTATTGATTTTTTTCAATTAAGAGAATGATTACATGCATTCATCCTCAAATCATCTAGGAATTCCTACTCGGACATGTCCTTCTTTCTCATCCAAGAGTTGAGCTTGCTGAATATTGCCCAAGCTCTGTGGATCATTTATTTACCACCTTGGATACATTGTCCCGATTCTCATTCTCCATCAATCTGTGAACCCTTTTAATTTGACCTGTGTGCGCACCGTGCTATTTATGGAATTTTGGTGGTGTTGTGACTCTGAGTTTCCAATGTCACGGTAATAAGAGAGGAGAGGTCATAGTATATCTTGCGGTAAGTGTCCTGCTGCTGCATAGATGGAGTTGATTCCTTTGCGAAGAAAACCAATTAAATTCGTGGCATTTTTTTCCTTTTCCACTTGCGAATGGGCGTTCTTAAGGTCCAAAACGATTGTCGAATGCCAACATAGAGGATTTTTGAAAAAGTGCTACCATTCAGCCACTAGAGATGTGCTAGTATCTCGAAGCATCTGAGGGTGTGCAGTCGGTTCTCGCGTTTTTCGAAGTGCTTGAGAGTGCGTAGTTAGACAGGCTGAATTGTTGAAATTTGAAAGGATCAAATTGGAAAGGCAGTTCAAATTTAGCTTGTTATTTATTTTATTTTTTATGTTGACTATTTAAAATAAATTATGTTTTTTAAAAAGAAAAACAAAAAAAGAGAAATGTGTTTCATCCAATCAAATGTATGCTTTATGCTTTATAGTTGTTATACTTTTTTTTAGTGGTTGTACTTTCGATACTTCCCCACTTAGTGGATGAGATGGGATGTTAAACGGCTGCCCCAGGAACCCAAGGCTATAGACTATAAAAAAATAAGTTTTAGTTAATAGAAAATATAGATTATAAAAATGGAGGAAAATGATATGAGGAAGCAAATTAAACACATGTTGAAAACCTAAAAAATATGAGGAAGCAAATTAAACACATTTTGAAAACCTAAAAAACATAAGTAGAAGGACACACAATTAAAGGGTTTGAAAATAAGTTAAATAACAATTTGTTTCCAAAAAAATAAAATTGGAGGATATAAGATACACAAAGAGGAAATAAATAAATAAATAAAAATTAAACTAAGAGGGAAAATTTATAGAAACTCTCTTTCAAATTTGTGATGGAATTGACATCCCAATATACTATTTTGTTTCCAAAAAATTGGAGGATGTAAAATACATAAAGAGGAAATGAACAAATGTTTTTTTAAACCCAAGGAGAAAATTTATAGAAACTCTCCTTCAAATTTGTTAATGGAATTGACATCCCAAATGCAAGGCATATTGGTATATGTTGTTACTTCAAGAAGATACTAGTATACACTAATAATTGATATATCAGATAGCCTTCAAAAATCTTTTGATTGCTTTCAAGTGCCTTTCAACCATCAACATGACCTTGTGTTTAGAGGTCCACATATTTCAATCTCGTCAACTTGGTGTATGTAGTGTTTTTATGTATTGAAAAATACCAAAGGTACATACTTTTTCATTTGACACATTAGTTGAGGAATTTTTCTATTCCAATACCATATACATTTTTTCTTTATGGATTTCTTTAGATGACAACCATCTCCACATGATGCAATAAAATCACAAGTTTCAACAAAATAATTGCACCGAGAGTAGCCAGGTGTTCTACAACCTAGTATGGGGGAGATGTTGTCATGTTAGCGTTAGGTTAGGTTAGTTAATGTTTGATTAAACAGTAAGGAAAATTAAAGTCAACTCAATTGAAAAAAATGTCTTAAACTTGAATAAACACCGAGAAGGATCAAATTTCATAAGGTGTAATTTTTTTTAATCATTAAATATGAAAGAATTAATACTTGGCATGGAATGGAATGACAAAATAATTACACCTTAAGAAATTTGATCCCTCTCAGTGGTGCTTGATAGATCCAAGTTTAAGATGGATCTACATTGGTAATTTTACAATGCAAGTAAATCACATGTCAACAAGTTATTTGACTACTTATGTCAACAAGAATGAATCAAGTTTTTCATCACATGATTGGACCCTAAATGTCATTACAAACTTTGAATATTTAATCTTTGTTACTCCTTCCATCTAAGATTCTCCATAATGACTCTATAACATTCTTCCTGATATGCATTGTATCAAATAAATGAGCTACTTACAGGTGCTCATATAGGAAAACCAACTGAATTGGATTTAGTATCTTTCCCTTCTTCATGGAAGCCCATTAAAGTGTTGACAACATTTATGAAACATAAATCAAATAAAGTTATTTGACTACTTATGTCAACAAGAATGAATCAAAATTTTCATCACATGATTGGACCCTAAATGTCACTACAAACTTTGACGATTTAATCTTTGTTACTCCTTCCATCTAAGATTCTCCATAATGACTCTAGAACATTCTTCCTGATATGCATTGTATCAAATAAATGACCTACTTACCGGTGCTCATATAGGAAAACCAACTGAATTGGATTTAGTATCTTTTCATTCTTCATGGAAGCCCATTAAAATGTTGACAACCTTTATGAAACATAAATCAAATAATAATAACTTTTAGATATGATAAAAATGATTGAATATAACTAAAAATTGCATAACTTTATATATGAAATGGAGACCAATCACTTACCTTGATTCTTATTATATTCAAATTTCCATATTCGAAGTTATTTTTCTTATTTTTATTCTAATATTTTCCTTCTTATAACAGAAGACTCGAACTTGTGACCTCTCCCCCTACCGAGAGAGTATTTCCATGTCTTACCAACTATACTATCCATGGGAGATAAACTTGGTTATAGTGATTATACTTATTCTGTGAATAATGTTAAACTCAATTATTCTCTTTAAAGATTTTTAAATACTTAAAAATAAAAACTTTATATTTTATAATGTAAACCAACATTGAACATTGAAACATATTATATTCACATCAATGGAAACATATTATATTTATATATATGTATATTATTTAATTTTGAAATATAATTATAAAATTAACTAATATTTATTGCTTTAAATAAAGGTAAGACTTTTTTAATCTTGGAAATTAATTAAAAAGAATGGTATCCTTCTATCCAAACTATCAAATAAATTTCAAAACATTGTGGACAATGTTTTTTGGATTTTTAAAACAAACAAATACTTAACCTAATATTCAATAGCTATATTTTATATTAGAATGGAAGCAATGTTTAGTTTAACTTATTTAATAACAATTTCATAAGTGGTGAAGTCTTTTGAGCTTGAAATAAGAGTAATAGTTATTATAATGGTCAAAGGTAAGTTTAATAGAAACAACTATTATAATTGTTAAAGGGAAGATTAATGATGTTTTGATATCTATTTTTTAACATTAGCAAGGTTTTCATCAAAAGTTATGATTGCTAAAAAATATGAAACATTATTAATAATCAAAATAAGATGTCATTTTTATCTGGTAGATATGTTTCGATTATCAAAATATAAATTAGATTCACAATTTTCATGAAAAATGAGTTACAACAAGAAATATGTGGAATCAAGTTCCTACTTTACCAAACAAAATCTTCCTAAAATCTTATTTCAAAAACTACTTACAACTCTAATTGTAAAATACACCAAAAAACACCATTGCCAAAACAACCACTCAAAAAAAATTCAACATTTTCTTGATCATACTTTTGTTGATGCTTCAAATCTTTTGAAAAAGTTTTACAATTAATGCAATGTGCATAACCTAGCAACTACAAAAAAATATTTTAAATATGAAAGTCAACATTGGGACTAGCTTCAAATCTTTTGGGAAAGTTTTACAATTAATGCAATATGCATAACCGAGCAACTAAAAAAAATATTTTGAATATGAAAGTCAACATTGGGACTAGCAGGGACTTATGCATATTGTGGAAAGTTAAGAAAAATAAGTTAAAGGGAGTTAATATATCACCAATAACACATGTCAATTACTAAATTCATGTATTAATGAATTATATTGATTAGTAAAAATAATTACCCTTAATTTGTAATGATCATAACTTAGTAATTCACAAACAATTTTTTATATTAAATTTATTTTATAAGTAAAATAATTTAATATTATTYTATGAAAAGAAAAAGAGATTTTAAAAGCCAATGTTGACTTCAAATTTGATCCCTTGTTAAATCCAACTATATACATCAAACTCTCAAGGTATACAATTACTCTATCAAATGCTTAAAGTTTGTTGTATGGCWTWGTGTATGTGGGTGTGGACGCCAMTCAAAATCTTTACCAAGATGTKATGGAAAAAAATAGCCAAGGGAGCCAATKGGCATCCATCTKAAAAGCAATGGYATTTAGTATAGAAATTTCAGTCTACRGCTTAATGTTTTATATTTTAGAGTGAGAGACGTAAGAGAGCAAATCAAAGTGATTCCCTTACTTTATCACACCCACCCATAGGTAAAATCAAGTTAGCAACAGTTCTTTTAAGAGATTGGAGTTTATGGTTCTTGTCTGTCAAGAGATTGAAGTTGATGGTTATCTTCTGTCACTAATGGACGGGATCCCCATAACAAACATTGCATTTGCACTTGAATGACACTGGTGGCACATTATAACATAAAATCCATATAAAGTGTTTTATTTATGGTGATGATACCGTGTGAATGACAATTTCTAAGTGGTCTTTAAACATTTAAAATAAGGTCTCTTTAAAAAATTAGAGAAAAATTAAATGATTATTTTACTTATTTTTGGGTAGTTGGTCAAATTGAAGTATCAACCATTGAAATTAAAAGCTCTGCTTTTTCCTCAATGTTGGGTGTGAGATCGAAGTTGATAGTTATCGGTTGTCACCCAAAGAACTACAATATATTATGGTGAGGGATTTACGACACCGTGTGAATGGTCGTGATGCTTCAAAGTGTTCAAAAGCATTGAAAAAAATATGTTTAAAATTTCATTAAATATATAATTTAAGTTTTAGGATGATTCAAGTATGATGGAATTTCATTCCAATGGTTTTGGAAAATTGATTTTTGAATTAATTTATAAAAATTATTGATATTCAAATTGATTATGGAATTTGAGGGAGATGCTTCGGAGCAAGGCTGAAAACCCTAGCGAAACCCTACCCTGTGTGAATTGTTTCCTTTGCAGTCGAAACGACCGGATAAGAGATGTCAACCAGATCTAATATGTAGTGGTTGACCGCACAGGATGAGCCCAAAAGGGGGGAGGTAACCCCGCTCGTACCGAAATGTTGCAGCAAATGACAGAGCAGGACTGTGTTCCAAGCGGCCTGATTTTGAACCACCGCCACACCTGAGAGATCATCTCATAGCCAAGAAGCAAGGATTCAAAAAAGCAATGGATGTTAAGCCAAGAACGTCTCATCCAAAGGCATCTCGAGGATGGGAACCAGAGAAATGCATTCCCCAATCTGATAAACCGCCACGATATCTCATAAGCTCAACCAGGGTTGGGGAATACACCCAGTTCATGAGAGAGCACACCCTCAACGACAAGTTTCTGGATCTTTGGCCTTCAGAACGAGATCTCATGAGATGGATTAAAGACTAGTGGAACCCAAAGGGGGATTACGAAGTGCAACTCAGCTCCAAGGGGTTCTTCATGATCATCCTCTACAATATGGAAGATAAGGAAAAAATATTTGATAATTGGCCATACTTTTACAACTCAGTTGTTCTATTTCTTTGATTATGGACGGACCGATTCATCCCAGAGAAAGAAGATTTCCCAATGGCTCCAGTCTAGATAATGATATACTCCCTGCCGCCGCAGGAGTTCTGGTTGGAGGAAATCCTAATGGGTATAGGGAATACGGTGGGAAGATATGTCAAATCCTCGGAAGCCACGAAGCAGAGGAAATACACTTCTTATGCTCGGATATGTGTCTACATGGACATATCAAAGGATTTATCGGTATCCGTAACCCTAGAATATCAGGATGAGGACTGGAATCAAACGATAGATTACGAGCATATTCCCTTTTGTTGCAGGACCACAAGCATAGCCACATTTTCCATGACTGTCCCTTGAATGCCCATAATCCTAAAGTAGGAGAGTGGAAGAAAAAGGATTGCTTCACCACAGTCACAAGCAGAAAACGACATCCACCCAGAAAATAGGCTCAAGATATTGCTCCGAAAATATCCACTAAAAACTCCTACAACATTCTTAACCAACTCTCGGAGGAAGAGGAGGTTGGAGATGCACACAAAAAAGACAGCCAGGAAAAGGAAAAGGGTAAAGCCAAGTACCAAACTGAAATAGGCAAAGACAAAAACCAAGACACATGACCTACAGAAAATACCTATGTGGATAAGCTGAAAGAAAGTGGGGACACTCTAATGCAGCTTGATGACCAAGATATGGAGGATATAGATCTCGAAAAGTTGGAGGAAGCCTTCAATCGAAAGAATTTGCAAACCAGCCGAGTGGAACAACTCTAAAAGGTTCACAAAGTATTCATTGACTCCATGGCAGGCTCGACCTCGCGACTAGGGATATCCCTAAACCCAGCCACTGAGCTCAAATGAACCTCCCATGAAAGCAAGAGACGAGGGTGTAAATCTGCACAACAACTCATCAAGGAAGTAGGCAATTTCATGCTCAACTTGGGGCAGATCCAGAGACTCACAGAGGGATATCTCCATCCACCCCATAACTCATCATGATGAAGATCATAACATGGAACATCAGAGGGCTCAATGGAAGATCCAAGCAAAGGACTCTTCGAGACTGTATTCGTGTTGAGAATCCAAACATTATCCTTTTGCAGGAAACAAAATGTGTTGGTGTAGAAGTGGTAGATATTTTTCTGCGTTGCTGGAGAGGTTGTGAGTTCCTTCATACGGAATCCAACGGAGTGGTAGGAGGTTTGTCTATCCTATGGAATCCAACTACAGTCATCATAGATCAACCCTTCTCAACAGTGGGCATGCTTACGGCTCAATTCAAGGTCATAGGATCAAACAAAGAAGGTGTGATCACAAATGCGTATGAGCCTCAAAGTGCTCAGGAAAAAGAACTATTTTTGAAGAGAATAGCCACCATCAAAATTCTGTTGGGTTCACCCAATTGGTTGCTAGGGGGTAATTTCAATATCATCCCAACATTGGAGGAAAAGACAGGAGGCACCAAGAGGCTCGATCAAGATAGTGGTAAGTTCTGAGGCCTCATAGACCAATTGGGTTTAATTGATATAGAAACTAGAAATGGCATTTTCACCTGGTCCAATCTCAGATCCGGGCATCAGCATGTTGCTTGCATATTGGACCATTTCCTCCTCTCAGAATCCTTCCTGTTGGAGGACCCCATCATTGAAGCCAACATCCTCTCGAAACTAGGCTCAAATCACTGGCCTATTTCGCTTTGTCTTGATACCGGGGCGTCGCCCAAACTTAAACCTTTTAGATTTGAGAAGTTCTGGCTCTCTCACCCATACTTTCAAAATCTGTCAGAGTCCTAGTGGAAGCAAGTCGAAATAGATCATGGAACATGCATGTACAAATTCTAGTAGCGGCTCAAAGACTTTAAATCACAACGAAAGAGATGTAAAAGGAATGTATTTGGGAACATCCTGCAAAGAATGCAGGAAATCGAGCAACGCCTGGAAACCCTACAAAATATCTTCATTACTTGGGACAGAACAACAACCTTAATGAAGGAAGAGGAGGAACTCAAGGCAGAACTGGATGAGAGAAAGGAACAGGAGGAAATACTCTAGAGGTAGAAATCTAGGGTACAGTGGATTAAAGAAGGCGAAAACCAAGTTCTTTCATCGATCTATGGTGCACCGAAGATACATCAACAAAATCACTCAACTGGAGGATGCCCAGGGAAATCCCATGAGGGACCATGACAAAATTGTAGAGGAACTGATCAATTACTACAAATACCTCCTAACAGAACCCGTCGATGATAGAATGCCAGTGATCAGTAAAATCACCAGGAACATACCCTCCCTGGTCACTCGGGAATAGAATGAAGTCTTGACGAGACCCATCACCCAAGAGGAGGTGGACCAAGATGTTAAATAAATTCCCCCAGGAAAAGCTCCAGGTCCAGATGGGTTCACGACATACTTATTCCATTACTGTTGGCCAATGATCAGAGAAGAAGTATGGCATATGGTGGAGGAATCAAGAACTTCAGGGCAAGTTCTCTCAGCCTTCAATGCCACCTTCCTTATGCTCATTTGAAAGGAGGAAAGGGTAACACATCCCAAGTAATATAAACTGATATCCCTATGCAATGTCATCTACAAAATTATCACTAAGTTCATTTCCATACGTCTCAAACCAATTTTTCCATACATCATCTACAAAGAGAAAGCTGGCTATGTGGAAGACAAGAAAATCATGGACAGTGTCATCCTAGCTCATGAATTCATCCACTTGTTGAAAACAAAAAGGATTCCAGTTATGCTCATCAAACTCGACATGTCCAAAGATTTTGACAGGATCAATTGGCAATACATGCGCTCCTTCCTTGAGGCCTTTGGCTTCAACAGTCTTTGGGTGGCATGGATCATGAGGCTCACTTCCTCATCTTTCTTCTCTATATTAGTCAATGGAGTGCCCTCCCAACCCTTCTCTCCAACCAGAGGCATCTGACAAGGGGACCCCCTCTCCTCCTTTCTTTTTGTCATAATGGCAGAAGGACTAGGGCACTACATCAAGGCCTTTGTTGTGGAAGGCTCCTTTAAAGGTCTACCCCTGCACAACATCCAACCAACTCCCTCTCATAGCCAATTTGTCAATGACACTCTTTTGATGAACACATCGATAGCCCAGGAAACCACTAACCTCAACTCAATCCTCACAGACTTGGCAAGATCTTTGAGAGTAGAACATTCATGGTGGATATTTGTAAAAGATCTTACATTATTAATGCAATAAAGGAATATTGTTTGCTGGGGTTTTTCTCCCTGTACAGGGTTTCCCCAGGGTATAATGTGTTGTTGATGTGCATATTTACTTATCTACATAGTTATTGCTATTCGATTATGATTTGGAATTGTTGAAGTGTATTAAGCTGGAAACAAAGTATTGAAGAAAACAAAAAAATTAATCTGCATAAGAAATCAAGCTCATAATTTAACATGGTATCAAAGCTTAGGGTGTGTTAAACGTGTTGAAGTGCAACAATAGGTACACACAGATCCAAGCAAGCTTGATTAAGTTTCCAGTGTGAAGTCCATGGCATCCTCCATTTCAATCAGGGTGAGGATAGGCTCGAAGGAGCTACCAACTTCAATGTGTGGAAGCTCTGTATAATAAATATCTTGCAAGAGCATGATCTTGAGTAGTATGTGACCACAGTGGTGGAGGAACCCACGAATAATGCAAGAATAATGACCTTCAAGAAGAGTCAAGCAAATGCCAAGTGAATCATATTTGACTCAATCAAAGACAGTATAATGCCTGCAATGACTTCGTTGATGACTTCCAAGGTCTGTATCGATACCTTGGTGAATCTGTATGAGAAACAGACTCCAAGTTAGAAGAGGACACTTAAGCATAAGATTAAGTATTTGAATACGGAGAAAGGTGAATCAGTGGCATCCTTATATTCCAGGATAGCCTAGATCAGAGATCATCTTTTGGTCACAGGGTTGACAGTGGACGATGATGATTTAGTGAAAGCCATTTTTTACGGTCTTCCTTCTTCATAGGAGAACTTCTTATCTAGTGTAAGTGGGAGAGAGATTCAGACCACGTTTGAGAGGTTATGGCATGATTTCCTCCAAGAGGAGAGTCGCACAGCTACCAAAAGCAAGCCAACGAAATAAGACCACTCACCTTAGCATCAACATTCAAGGGAAAGAAGAAAGGCACTTTCCAGAAAGGCTCTCAATGGAATCCAAACACCGAAGGTACATTCAAAGGCAAGAATATTGATACATCTAAGATTAAATGCTTTAGTTGTAATAAGTTGGTTTAGAAATAAATATCCTGGGAAAGGGAAACATCATGCCTCAACTGCTGAGGATGATGAATCCAAAAGAAATCAGAAAAGTCCTCCTAATGAGAAATAAAATAGGAAAGAATATTATTTGATTTCTGCCTTATCCAGTTCAGTTTCCATGGGGCCGAAAACTTGGTTAGTAGACAGTGGTGCATCAAAGCACATGACAGGGTTCAACGAGATCCTCTCAGATTTCGAGACAAAATATTTTGCAGAGCAGATTGAGCTTGGGAATGACAAATGTTACAAGATAGAGGGAGTAGGCTATATCTCCTTTAGATTGAAATATGGGGCTAGACTTCATATTGATGAAGTATTATATGTTCCAGGGCTCAAGAAGAATCTACTATCAGTGTCAACCCTTGAGGACAAGGGATATTGGGTGATCTTCAAGGACATGAAGGCACTACTATGGGCTAAAGGTAGCCACTTAAGTACAACATAACCCATTGGAATTCACAGTGGAGGACTGTATGTCATGTTAGGATAGTCAGCTTAGGCATTGGCTCATGATGCGACTAGGTCTAGTGAGTTGTGGCACAGAAGACTTGGACATATTCATTACAAAGCTCTTCTAGATCTACAGAATTTGGTATGTGGCATGCCCTCTATTTCTCTTAGTAAAAATGAAATTTGTAAGGGATGCATGCTAGGTAAAAATATAAAGAAATCATTTTCTAGTAGTGACAACAGAGCTCAGGGCATCTTAGATTTGGTCCATTCTAATGTATGTGGTCCCATGTCATCTCCATCACTCAGTGGTTGTTTGTATTATGTCATTTTTATTAATGATTACTCAAGAAAATGTTGGATATATTTTCTTAAAGCTAAAAGTGACACATTTGATAAATTCAAAGAGTGTAAATCCCTTATTGAAAAGTAGACAAGGAAACACATAAGAATCCTTAGAACAAAAAATGGAGGAGAGCTTGAATCTCTTCAGTTTGAGGATTTCTGCAAGTCAACAGAAATCAAGAGACAGTTGACCATGCCATATAACCCTCAGTAAAATGGTGTTCCTGAAAGGAAAAATAGGACTATTTGTGAGGCATCGAAAGAAATGATGTTTGACTAGGATTTGCCAAATTATTTATGGGAAGAAGGCACCTCCACTTCTG
>JASDQU010109294.1:41427-55078 GCA_032191745.1 Picea mariana
TAAACATAATTTTAACTCAAAAAAAGGGTGATATTAGTAGCACCACTTTTTCATTTGAGGGTTATTTTAAGGTTTTAAGGTTTTTGTCAAGTTTGTGATTTCAAACAAGTCATTATTTTAACCACCCCCCCAAAAAGGGTGCTACCAATAGCGCCACTTTTTGATTCAAGTTAAAAAATAACCACTCAATGTGACCTCTAAAAAAATGAGAATTATGGAGAGCTCTTGTTAAGTTGGTAATTTTGTTAATACCCTTACCTAGTGCTCAAAATATCCTAATGATTCCCATATCCCCACCTAAAGGCCAAAGATCCTCTCAAGATGTCATCTATGGTGGTTTTAGGGTCATTCATGACACTTAAACCCTAAAATCTACCTATAGCCTTAAGAGGATGAGTATGGTGGTTTGAGGCATTGCATTTGGCCTTGGATGCCTAGAATATTTATACTTTGACTAAGGCTTGGATTCCCCCCCTCGACCATATCAAGGCCTTGAGACCATAACTAATTCTCAAAACATTACATGAGGTTACTAACATCCTTTCTTAGAGGCCAAGGATGCCCTCCATAGGTCATGTGTGGTTCTTTAAGGCATTATTCATGGCTTTGGTTGCCTCAAACCTTTCTTTAGGACCTAAGGCATGGACTTCTTCCCTAGATCATTTCCAGGGCCCTAGGACACATGCCTACTTCTCAAAACCACCTAGTGGTACTGACATCCCCAATAATAGGCCAATGATAATCTCAAGAGGCAATGTATAATTGTTACATGCATCCTTCTTAGCCCTTGATGGATAGAATATTCCTTTATGACCTAACATTTATGTTTCCTCCCTTCATGTATAGGGCCCCAAGACCTATACCCAATGCTAAAAAATGCTAGTGGTACCTATATACCTAGTTAAAGGTAATATATTCCCTCAACAAGTCATTTATGGTGGTTCAAGGTGTCGTTCTTGGCACCAGATCCCTACAAGATTCCTTTAGGGCCTAAATTTTTTGTTTGTTCCCTTGACCATATCCAAGTTCTGGAGACTTACACTCAATGTTCAAAAACTCATAATGTTGACTATACCCATTCAAAGACCAAGGATACCCTAGAAAACTCCTTTATGGTGGTTCAACATGTCATTGATGACCCTAGATTCCTATAAGTTTCCTTTAGTACCTAAGGCTTAGGTTTCCTCTCTTGATCATGTCCAAGGACCCAAGACCCATGCCCAATGCTCAAAATATCCTAACAATGACCATATCCCCACTTCAAGGCCAAATATCCCCTCAAGAGGTCATCTATGGTTGTTTTAGGTGTCATTCATGACCTTTGAGCCTTAGAAGCTTCCTAAAACCTTGAGAGGTCGAGTGTGGTGGTTTGAGGCATCCTGTTTGGCTCTAGATTCTTAGAATATTTGTACTTCAACTAAGTCTTAGGTCCACCCCTCGACCATATCAAGGCTCTTGAGATCTATTAGTGTTGGCCATGGCACTTGAGCCTTAGAAGCTATGTTTAGGGCATAAGGTTAGTGTTTCCCTACTTTGATCAATGCCAAATACCTCTATGTGTTATTTCCCTACCATGCCTATGTTCAACTCCTCCATACCCAATTGTGTTGCATGAAAAATATTAATGGAACCCATATCCAACTATAAGGGAAAAAACCCACTAGCAAGGGCTCATATCACCATGTCTAGATTTTATTCATGGCACTTAAGCTCAAGAAGGTTCAATTAGGGATTAAGGCCCTTGTTTACCCCATTGACCATGTTTACACATCCAGACCCATTTCTAATGCACAAAACCTACTCACCACACTTGTATCTCACTTGAAGGTCTACAAAAACACCCTATAAAGGACTCGTGTTGGTTCAAGGACTTCTGCAAGGCTCTTGATCTCTAGAATATTCAATAATATCTCGAGGTTTTCTTTTTTAACCTTGACTATGTTCAAGGCTCTACAACCCATCGTTGGAGCATAAAATCTCTTAATGACATCCATATCAAATTTTGATGCCAAATACCCCATAGAGAGGGTTAGTCTTATGGTTATAGGTCTATTCATGAAGATTGAGCCTAAGAAGTAGTATTTAGGTCCTAAAGCCCAAATATTTTCTTACCCTAACCATAATACTTAATCTCTATAAGGTTCATTTAGGGATTACGCCACTTGTTTCCCCCCTTACCTTGTTTAGAACTTGTATCCCATTTCCAATGCACAAAACCTACTCATAGCACTCGTATCCCACTCAGATGCTAAATAACACTAACTATGGCCCCAATAATGATTTGTGGTATATTGAAACACTAAATAACACTAACAAGAGCCACTAGAAAGCTCTAGTTGAATCAGACGAAGTTTATTGAAACAATTCTGAAACATTTCAACATGCAAAATTGCAAACCAGTGAAGGTGTCAATTCATATGGGAACAAGGCTAATTTCTAAACATTGTCCAAAGACACAAGAAGAAATAAAGGACATCACACGTGTTCCCTATCCAAGTTTTGTTGGTAGTTTAATGTATGTGATGGTCTACACTCGACTAGACATTTCCCATGCAGTGGGAGTGTTGAGCAGGTACATGTTGACACCTAGAAAGGAGCATTGGAAAACTATCAAGGGAGTATTCAGGTGTTTGTGTGGCATGAAGGACTATACTATATGATACCAAGGAAAACTTGGAGGTGACGGTGGTAAATTAAATGTACACGGTTGTGTCGACGTCGACTAGGCTGGAGATATGGATCGACGGAGGTCGACCAATGGATATGTCTTCAAGATGTTTGGTGAAGAAATAATCTAGATGAGTAAGCGACAAGAGACATGCAGTCATAGCCTTGTCAACAATAGAAGATGAATACATGGAAGCCACTCATGAAAGCAAAGAAGCAATATGGCTTCAAAGGATGTGTTCAGGAATCGAGTTTGAGCAGAGAGCTATGATAAGTTGTAACAGTCAAAGTGCAATACTTTTGGAAAAGAGCCTTTCTTATCATTTGAAGACTAAGAACATTGATGTACACTACCATTTCGTAAGAGATATGGTGGAAAGTAACAAGGTGTTACTGGATAAAGTAGACATGTTGGAAAACATAGCAGACTCATTGACCAAGTCTGTGAGTGTTGTGAAGTTCTCTTGGTGCAGAGAGGCAATGGCCATTGTTACCCTAGGTTTGTGAATGAAAGTTCAGGAATCTCTTTGTTTCGGCAAAGAAGACAACAAGTGGCAGAATGTGGTTGTTATATTCTTTGTAGTTAAAGTCTAGTTGAAGTGTATCAACTGAGAGTCGAAGTCAAGGTGGATCGACAATAGGTCGAGGGTCGAGGTAGATCGAAAATAAGTCGAAGGTCGAAGTTAGTCGACTAGGTAAATTCGAAGTCGAAGGTCGAGGAGGTTTGACATGGTAAAGGCATCGACAACAAGTTGAATAGGTCAACAAGAGAGCATGTGGCGATCGACTGAATATCATATGAAGGCCGAATGGTAATCCGACTTGGATTCGACTGTAATAGAATAATGATATTCGCGGGATTTGTAGCCAATGATATGCATGGATCTGTAATCGTTTTTGGGTGCCATTTCTTTAGGGTTTTCCTGTTTCAAAGCCTATAAAGAGGCGTGTTGTAAGTTCGTAAATTATAATCAATGAATTGTAAGATAACCAATCTTTAGAGAAATATTTAGATGTAGGTTTTCGGTCATGCAGATGTAAGCCAGATTGGCTACAGGGTTGTTCTTGCGTAAGAAAGAGGGTATGATGTCGATTTTGTCTTAGGTGTGGACCAAGGTTAGACATGTAACCTTTTATTCATATTGAATAAGACCACAAGAGAGCAGAATGCTCAAGGAATGTTGGTTTTCTCGGTTTGGGTTTCCAAGGTAAAATATTTGTGTATTGTGTGATTGCTTTGTCATTTACGTTGTTGATTAAATTATTCTTCTCTTCTGTTAGGTTTAGTGTGGAAGTGCGTCTCATTTCCTGACAGTGTGGTTCTTTGAGTCATTATTCATGGCTCTGGATGACTCAAATATTTCTTTAGGACCTAAGGCATGACCTTCTTCGCTAGATCATTTCCAAGGCCCTAGAACACATGCCTACTTCTTAAAACCACCTAGTGGTACCGGCATCCCCAATCATACGTCGATGATACCCTCAAGAGGCCATATGTAGTTTCTAGAGGCATCGTTCTTATCCCTTGATGGATATAATATTATTTTATGGCCTAACCTTCATGTTTTCTCCACTCATGTATAGGGCCCTGAGACCTATACCCAACGCTCAAAATCCTAGTGGTAACTATATACCTAGTTAAAGGTAGCATATCCCCTCGACATGTCATTTTTGGTGGTTCAAAATGTCATTCTTGGCACCATAACCCTACAATATTCCTTTAGGGAATAACTGATCCAGATCTTGAGGACTAATATCCGGAAGGCTTGAATGTCGAGTGAGGAGGAGAGAAAACACACAAATCTGCCATCAAAATTAATCACAAGAACATTGATGAATTGAATACACCACAAAATTATGATAAAGAGAGAAGGAGTTGGAAAAGAATGAGTCCATTAAGAATAACCATTACATGCAATGGGGATTCGTTGGGGACCCAACAACCCTGATGCAGGAGCATCTCTACACATCATCCAGCCAACCAGCCAGCCATGCCAGCGAATTCAAATAACACGCTAAGAGAGAGGTGCAGTCCTCATTAAAATCTAAATTGAATGTAATTTAATATTGTAAGTTGTTGAGCTGGGAAGACGTGCCTTTGTGCAGGCTGTAGATAAGATCGACCATTAATGTTTGTATGGATGAGATCTAGATCCGATTATGGACTAGACAACCAATTCAATGTAATTGAATAGGGTAGATAGGTTGGAGGGAAGCATTCAAAGAGCACCCTCAGGTAAAAGATCTCATTTTGGAGTAGTGGAAGAGAGAATAGAGAATCTGCGTGTAGTGGTAGAAGAGAAGGAGCTGAGACCTTATTATAGGCCGTGCTCAGGAACACCTTGTAAATACAGGCATTTGCCATATTAATACAAAGAGCAGTTTTTCCTGCATTATTCTATGTTATGTGGGTGTCTGTGTGTGTGTTATTTTATATGTTGTGAATGTATGTATGTTAGGCATTTGCAGGATGTTCTTGATTTCCAAGGTTGAAGGTCTTTGAGGCTTCACACCAGGAGGGTGTGACAGAACGTTGCGGGTTCTGATAGCCATGCACAGGGGTTGCACTTCTGAACACTGCGGGTTCAGACAAAGACGTGCTGCGGCACAGGAACTGGAATCAACAACTCAGGGAATACCTCAAGGTTGCTAAACATCTTGGAGGAAAGGTTGTGTGGGAGAAGACATAGTTGCAGACAGAATCTCTGAGGAGTTCTGTAGAGCTCTGCCAGGTGGGCATTGAGCAGGTGCAAGGAGTGCACAGAGGAAGAATTTTGTTGTAAGTTCAGAAGAACTAGAATCACTAAGGATTTTGTGAAGCTCTGCCAGGTGGGCACTGAGCAAGTGCATAAGTGCACAGGAGGACAGAAATGTTGGAAGTTCTGAGAAAAGACACTCTGCCAGGTGGGCATTTGAGTTCATTTTGCAGATAGGCACAGGGAAGAGAAGAAAACTCTTTGAGTTCTGGAATTCAGGGAAGATTCCACTGAGGGATCTTCACAGGGTTGTTGAATACCCTGGAAGACTCAGCAATCAGGTTGCTTGAGCAGGAGATAGCCCAGAGGGCATTTCATATTCTCCATCTGTGGGAGAAAAGGAAGAAGGAAAAAAATCCCTTAGGGGTCTGAGTGGTTGAGAATCTCAGGAGGGCGAGTGCTTTCACACACAGAGTTGGGATGCAAGGAGTGCAGAGGTGGAGGAACCCTTTGGAGAGTTCAAAGTTCCCAAAGCTTAGGAGGGACAACGTTTTTTTCGCGTGCAGAAGAACTCATAGTTGTGGAGTTCGCGGAGACAAAGCAAAGGTCGAGGCCTTTGAGGACTTGAAATTCTCCCAAGTCTAGGACGAAGCGCAGGAAGTTCAGGAGAGCGCAGTAGCCGTCAGATCTGGGAGAAAAATCCCGTCAGCCGTCATATTTGGCGAGAAGCGAGGAGGTTACGACTGGGATTTCAAGGTGCAAGCCCAGGAGATTGGGGGACTGTTGGATGTCCCCACAGATACCCGTCAGTCGTTGGATCGGGTGAAGGCGCATAGAGTTTATCCTATCGAGGAGAACATATTTGGGCCGTAAGATCTTGAGTAGATACCCGTCAACCGTCAGATTGGATAGGAGCTACACGAGGTTTACCTCCGTGGACAGGAGGCGGAAAAATCGTGACGAGGGCGTAGCCATCAGGATAGTAGTCATCGGGAAATCAGGATTCTCAAGGTGGAGAAAATCGAGGCACTTCAAGTCTCGAAACACCGGAGCAATCTAGACCGTCCATTAGCGGAGACACATGGCGGAGATCGATGCATCAGGAGTTGGGATATCGACATTCCTGTGGATAGGAGATCGGGTAAGTCCACTTTGAAAACCTCGACACAAATCTGAGCCATCTGTTTGGGGAGACAGGTGTCATAATCTAAAGAGAGTCGGGATATTCGGCATCGGGATATTAGAGTTCCTAAGGTCGTGGAAGTTGGGACATCAGAAGTCTCGAAATCCCAAAGAAATTGGGACCATCCATTTGGAGAGGATGCGTGGCAGAAATCAGGGCCATCGGGGAAAGTCCCGAAAGGGAGGACTCCATTGGAATTTTGGGAGTCGGCAAATTGGGAGTTCTGTGAGAAAGAGGTCAGGGAAATCTATAGTGAAAACCCCGATACAATCAGAGCCGTCCATCTATGGGACAGGTGGCAATCATCGAGAGTCATCGACATTTTTGGCCATCGGGACTCATACAAGTAAGTGTCTTTGGTTTGGCATTTGGCAAAGTCCGAGGCTTAATCCGGACCGCCCATCCATTTGGGACGCGTGTTGGAGATCTAAAGAAAGTCGGGGATCGGCATATCGGGGATTCCGTGGACACGAAATCTTTGCATTTAGGAATCGCGAACCCCAAAAATCCAAAAGGAGGGAAGAACCATTGTGGGAGCCAGCTGTCAGCACATCAGACAAGGAGGAAGGAGCCATAGTGGGGGCCAGCTGTCAGCACGATGGCATATTGAGTCCATCGGAGAATTGGGAATCGCGGGGACGAGGAGTCCATACATTGTGGAACTTCGAAGTCCGAAACCCCGACGAGAGGTAAGGTTGTGGTCACGGGGACATTGGTCACGTGGACTAAAGACTTAGCCTGGGAGGCTAAGGCAGCAGAGGAGCATGTCGGGAATCGGGGATAGGTGAACCAAGTTGTTTGGACATCACGAGTGTCAAAACCCTGATAGGAGGAATCCCAACAGAAGTATATGGCTGCGGTCATACGAGAGGTGGTCGCGTGGACCAGGGCTTAGCCAGGAGGGCTAACACGTAAAGGGCGCGTCGAGATTCGAGGGATCCCGAATCCTGAGGACATGTGCATTTGGACATTGGAAAGTCCAAAACCCCGATGAGGAGGTATGGCTGCAGTCATATAGGGGGGAGGTCGTATGGACCCAAAATAATAGCCCAAGGGGACTAGAAGAAGTTGGAGCACGTCGGGAATTGGAGGATCGTGGATCCAAATGGCATATGCATTTTGGCATTAGAAAGCCCGAAACCCCGACGAAAGGAAAGATATAAGGCTGCGGTCTTGTGGGCACGGTCACGTGGACCAGGGCATAGCCAGGAGGGGCTAAGGCCGGATGGGAGCTCATCGAAGATCGGGGATTCAAGAGGACAAGAACTCTTGACGTCGGGGATCACGAAACCCCGAAAACCTGAAATTGTCATCAGGGGAAAAAGCACGGTTAAGTGCAGAAAACCGTGTGGGTGAAGAAAGGACCTGTGGACCGGGTTTTTTAGCAGATATTCCATTGGGATTCCAAAAGAGCCGCTTCGGCTCAGAAGGTGAACTTTGGAACGTTCCTTAAGACTGGGAGGTCAGGCACAGAGACCCTGCGGGGTATGTAGGAGCGTAGTCTCCATCAAGTGGTATTAGAGAAGGTTATTCATCTGTATATTTCAGGTGAAAGAAGACAGAGTTGCTGAGGACTCTGTAAGGATTGTTTGCATGTAGGCAACAATCAAGTAGACAATCGCAGGACAGCAGGATGAAGCTGGTAGAACTCTTAGTGCGGAGTGACAACAACAGGTTTGCTAGGAAAGCAGGCAAAGACAACACCATGGTTACTGAAGACCATAGGCATGCTGGGAGGAAGAACAAGGTAGAAAATCTTGCAGGGATGGATAGAGAGCTCGTTGATATAATGGAAGAAATAGACAAGCTCGAATTGAAGCTGCGGCAGGATAAGAAGACGAGATGGGTATATGAGTGGCCCATGAAGAAACCGAAGTTGAAATGGCCAGTCAAGAAATTGATGGTCAAGAGACAACGTAGGCTGTTGAGAAAGTGGTTGAGGCATGCTGAAACCCTCAAGACCACAGAGGAAAAGCTGATTTATGTCTGTGAACCAGAGACTGGGAGAAGTCTCGATGATTTTGAAGAGAATGAATTGGGATCAACTGAGGATCTCAAGAACTGCCAGGAGGGCAGAGAAGAAACTCCAGTTTTCCAGGTGGGAAACGAAATGAGATCATTGTGGGGTCTCACGGACTATCAGGAGGACAGCCAGGAAATTTTACATTACCAGTTGGGAAATGATATGAGGTCACTGCGAGATCTCGAACACTGCCGGGAGAGCAGCGGAAGCATCTCAGATTGCTAGGTGGGCAGAGATGAGAATTCGAGACTGTTTGAAAGTCTCATGGACTCGGAGGTGAATTCAATCTGGTAAGGAGTGCTGATGAAGATGGGATCGGTTGATCTCATAGTCTGCCATGGGAGCAGCGGAAGCATCCCATATTGCCAGGTGGGCAAGGATGAGCAAGTGAAAATTGATCAGCCCGAGGAGCTGATAGAACAGATGAGATTGTCTGAGAGTCTCATAAACTCAGAGATGAATTTAGATCAGCAGGAACAACTGATAGAAGAGGACAATTTGAGGAGCCTTATGATGATTGGGGGAACTGGAGTATTCCTACCATTTGCCTTAAAGGAGGCAGAAGTCTGTGTTGCAGAGAGAGCAACGACAACAGAAGAACAGTCAGTTGTGTCTGTCAGGAAAGAAGAAGGATTGGAGCAGACTTTGGAAGCTGCCCAAACAGAAGAAGAAAATGAGCATTCTGAGGAGTGTCTCAATGTATTTAGCCAGGGAGCTGAAAAGAAAGAAGTTGTAGCACTGAAGCTGACAACAGAAGAAGCAGGAGAGAATGATGAGCATTATGAAGAATGGCTCAACATTTTCAGCCAAGAAGCTGAAGAGACTGCAACATGGGAGTTTGTAGCTGAAGAAGAAGGGGCAGACAACATTTGTTTTGCTGATCTGTGGGAATAGATAGAATCCCTGGAAGAGAGGGTGAAGGTGTAGAGCGTGCACATCCAACAGGTGAAGTTGGAAACTGATGAAGGAGGCATGGGAGATCATGATGATCTGCTCATGTGCCAAAAAAATTTGCAGCTGAGGAGATTGCAAAAACAAAGTCATCCACTGGAGCAGCTGGACGAAGTAATAGAAGAGATCAAAAGGATGATGTTGGGGTCAGCAGAGACTGCCAGCGAGGAAAGGCTGAGCAGAAGAGAAGCAGCAGTAGCAGCATAGAAGCAACAACAACAACAGGATGGAGTAGATGGGAAGCTCCAGATATTTGTTTGGGATCCAGGAGGATTTCCAACAGCTGAGAGAGGAAGCTCATGAGCATGAGCTCATGATTTTTCAGCTGAGGAGTTTGATGCAAGAGCATCTCTCCACGTCATCCAGCCAACCAGCCAGCCATGCCAACGAATTCAAATCACACGCTAAGAGAGAGGCGCAGTCCTCATTAAAATCTGAATTGAATGTAATTTAATGTTGTAAGTTGTTGAGATGGGAAGTCGTGCCTTTGTGCAGGCTGTAGATAAGATTGGCCATTAATGTTTGTATGGCTCAGATCTAGATCCGATTCTGGACTAGACAGCCCATTCAATGTAATTGAATAGGGTAGATAGGTTGGAGGGAAACATTCGAAGAGAACCCTCAGGTAAAATAGATTTTCATATCTCATTTTGGAGTAGTGGAAGAGAGAATAGAGAATCTGCATGTAGTGGCAGAAGAGAAGGAGCCGAGACCTTATTACAGGTCGTGCTCAGGAACACCTTGTAAATACAGGCATTTGCCATATTTAATACAAAGAGCAGTTTTTCCTGCATTATTCTATGTTATGTGGGTGTCTGTGTGTGTGTTCTTTTATATGCTGTGAATGTATGTATGTTAGGCATTTGCAGGAGTTCTTGATTTCCAGGGTTGAAGGTCTTTGAGGCTTCACACCAGGAGGGTGTGATAGAACGCTACGGGTTCTGATAGCCAGGCACAGGGGTTTCACTTCTGAACACTGCGGGTTCAGAAAAAGGCGTGTTGTGGCACAGGAATTGGAATCAACAACTCAGGGAAGACCTCAAGGTTGTTGAACATCTTGGAGGAAAGGTTGTGTGGGAGAAGACACAATTGCAGACAGAATCTCTGAGGAGTTCTGTAGAGCTCTGCCAGGTGGGCATTGAGCAGGTGCAAGGAGTGCACAAAGGAAGAATTTTGTCGTAAGTTCAGAAGAACCAGAATCACTAAGTATTCTGTGAAGCTCTGCCAGGTGGGCATTGAGCAAGTACATAAGTGCATAGGAGGACAGAATTGCTGGAAGTTCTGAGAAAAGACACTCTGTCAGGTGGGCATTTGAGTCATTGTGCAGATAGGCACAGGGAAGAGAAGAGAACTCTTTGAGTTCTGGAATTCAGGGAAGAGGCCACTGAAGGATCTTCATAGGGTTGTTGAATACCCTGGAAGACTCAACAATAAGGTTTCTTGAGTAGAAGATAGCCCAGAGGGCATTTCATATTCTCCATCTGTGGGAGAAAAGGAAGAAGGACAAAAATCCCTTAGGGGTCTGAGTGGTTGAGAAGCTCAGGAGGGCGAGTGCTTTCACGCACAGAGTCAGGCTGCAAGGAGTTCAGAGGCGGAGGAACCCTTTGGAGAGTTCAAAGTTCCCAAAGTTTAGGAGGGACATCATTTTTTTTGCGCGTAGCAGAACTCATAGTTGTGGAGTTCGCGGAGACAAAGCAAAGGTCGAGGCCTTTGAGGACTTGAAATTCTCCCAAGTCTGGGACGAAGTGCAGGAAGCTCAGGAGAGCGCAACAACCATCAGATCTGGGAGAAAAATCCCGTCAGCCGTCATATTTGGCGAGAAGCGAGGAGGTTACGACTGGGATTTCAAGGTGCAAGCCCAGGAGATTGGGGGACTGTTGGATGTCCCCATAGATACCCGTCAGTCGTTGGATCGGGTGAAGGCGTGCAGATTTTAGCCTCTGGAGGAGCGTCGAGGAGAACAGATCTGGGTTGTTAGATCTTGACTAGATACCCGTCAGCCGTCAGATTGGATAAGAGTTGCATGAGGTTTACCTCTGTGGACAGGAGGCGGAAAAATCCCGACGAGGGCGTAGCCATCGGGAAATCAGGAATCTCGAGGTGGATAAAATCGAGGCACTTCAAGTCTCGAAACACCGGAGCGATTTGGACCATCCGTTAGCAGAGACACGTGGCGGAGATCGAGGCATTGAGAGTCAGGATATCGGCATTCCTGTGGATAGGAGATCGGGTAAGTCCACTTTGAAAACCCCGACACAAATCTGAGTCGTCCGATTGGGGAGACAGGTGTCAGAATCTGAAGAGAGTCGGGATATTCGACATCGGGAGATCGGAGTTCCTGAGGTCGTGGAAGTTGGGACATTAGAAGTCTCAAAATCCTGGAGAAATCGGGACCGTCCATTTGGAGAGGACGCATGGTAGAAATCAGGGCCATCGGGGAAAGTCTCGAAAGGGAGGATTCCATTGGAATTTCGGGAGTCGGCAAATCGGGAGTTCTATGAGCAAGAGGTCGGGGAAATCCATAGTGAAAAACCCGATACAATCAGAGCCGTCCATCTGTGGGACATGTGGAAATCATCGAGAGTCATCGATGTTTTTGGCCATCGGGACTCTGACAGGTAAGTGTCTTTGGTTTGGCGTTTTGCAAAGTCCGAGGCTTAATCTGGACCGCCCATCCATTTGGGACGCGTGTCGGAGATCTGAAGAAAGTCAGGGATCGACATATTGGGGATTCCGTTGACACAAAATCTTTGCATTTCGGAATCGCGAACCCTGAAACTCTGAAAGGAGGGAAGAACCATTGTGGGAGCCAGCTGTCAACACATCAGACAAGGAGGAAGGAGCCATCGTGGGGGCCAGCTGTCAGCACGACGACATATCGAGTCCATCGGAGAATTGGGAATCACGGGGACGAGGAGTCCATACATTGTGGAACTCTGAAGTCCGAAACCCCGACGAGAGGTAAAGTTGTGGTCACGGGGACATTGGTCACATGGACTAAAGACTTAGCCCTCGAGGCTAAGGCAGCAGAGGAGCGTGTCGAGAATCGGGGATAGGTGAACCAAGTTGTTTAGACATCATGAGTGTCAAAACCCCGATAGGAGGAATCCCGACAGAAGTATATGGCTGCGGTCATATGAAAGGTGGTCGCATGGACCAGGGCTTAGCCAGGAGGGCTAACGTGTAAAGGGCGCGTCGGGATTCGAGGAATCACGAATCCTGAGGACATGTGCATTTGGACATTGGAAAGTCTGAAACCCTGATAAGGAGGTATGGCTGCGGTCATATAGGGGGGAGGTCGTATGGACCCAAAAGACTAGCCCAAGGGGACTAGCGGAAGTTGGAGTGCGTCGGGAATCGGAGGATCGCGGATCCAAAGGGCATATGGATTTTGGCATTAGAAAGCCCGAAACCCCGACGAAAGGAAAGATATAAGGCTACTGTCTTGTGAGCACGGTCGCGTGGACCAGGGCATAGCCAAGAGGGGCTAAGGTCGGATGGGAGCTCATTGGAGATCGAGGATTCAAGAGAACAAGAACTCTTGACGTCGGGGATCATGAAACCCCGAAAACCTGAAATTGTCATCAGGGGAAAAAGCACGGTTAAGTGCAGAAAACTGTGTGGGTGAAGAAAGGACCTGTGGACCGGGTTTTTTAGCAGAGATTCCATTGGGAGTCCAAAAGAGCCTCTTCGGCTCAGAAGGTGAACTTTGGAATGATCCTTAAGACCGAGAAGTCAGGCGCAGAGACCTTGCGGGGTATGTAGGAGCGTAGCCGCCATCAAACCACTTCAACCAATCTAGTTGTATGATCTACTTGAGTGTGGGAGGACTCTGTCGATGAAGATGCAACATGAAGAGTTATATCAGTGGGGGTTAATGATTGGAATCCTAAGCATTCCTGAAAACATTTGTGGCCAATAGAGCTATGAGGGGCTCTGTTATATCTTGGCTTGACTGGGAAGTGTGAAGGCACCCCTGTAGGTGAAGCAAGAATGTATTTGTGTTTTTCTACAATCTTGTCGTTCTTCTTCTGTTGGATAGAAAGGTCCTGGGCCGATGTTGTAGTGGTTGCAGTGTCCTTCTCTTTACCTTTTGACTGGATCATGAAGAATCTAAACTTTTTAGTATGA
>JASDQU010109294.1:84454-103768 GCA_032191745.1 Picea mariana
CAAAACCTTCACTTTCCAATTGCCCTGTTGAAATCAAATTTTTCCTTAGATATGGAACATGTCTTACCTCTTTCAACAACCATTGGTTTCCATTGATTTTCTTTATTTTTACCTTTCCCATTCCAACAATTTTGCATGGTGCATCATCACCCAAATGAACCTGTCCAAAATCACCTTGAACATAATCTAGAAAATGTTTCCTATGGGGTGTCACATGAAATGAAGCCCCTAAATCTACTACCCAAGACTCAGAAATATTATCTACAAAAAGAATCAAAACATCTTGTAACACATCACCTGTTACATTTGCTTCCTGATTTTTCTCCTGATGTCCATCTCTTTGCTTCTTTGGAGATCTGCAGTATTTCTTCAAATGTCCTTTCTTCTCGAAATTCCAACACTCTATCTTTCCCAGACTGGATTTGGATCTGCCCTTCCTAGAATTCTTGCGGTTTCCTGAGCCCTTTCCTCTATCCTTTTTTCTTCTTGTGTTCTCCATGTTCAACGCATTACCTGATGTCTCACCTGTGCTTTTCCATCGCATTTCCTCACTAAGGATAACACCAACAACATCATCGAATTTTAAAGTATTTGAACCAGAGATAGAGTTACTTATAGCCATGACCAAGCCGTTCCATCTTTCTGGCAATGAGCACAAGATTATAAGAGCCTTGACATCATCATCAAAGTCCACTTTTACAGAACTTAGTTTATTAGTAACCGTATTAAATTCATTTAAATGATCTGCAACATACCCACCTTCTGACATCTTCATATTAAATAATCTCTTCATTAGAAATACCTTATTGGATGTCGAGGGTTTTTCATACAGTTTCGCCAATGCATCCATCAACTCCTTTGTTGTCTTTTCTTTCGAAATATTGAAATCCACCGACGCTGGCAGACTCAGTCATATTATTCCTAGTGTCTTCTGTAAAAAACCTCCCATTCTTCATCCTTCATGGTCGTCGACTTCTTTTCTATTCCGCCCAATGGTAGGAATGGATCCTTATGATATAAATAATCTTCCATCTGCATCTTCCATAACTCGTAGTTTTGGCCGTTAAATTTCTCGACCCTAAACTTTCTATCTTTCGCGATTGCTCCCACTTGAACCATGAACCCTCTTTTCCTACGAGTTACCTTTCACTCTGATACCAGTTGTTAGAAAAATAAGATCATAGAGAAATACAATAAAACAAATGCAGAAATAAAACACATAAGATACATAATACAATAGAGACACAGATATACGTGGTTCACCCAGTGTGGGCTACGTCCACCAGATAAATTGGCAGGTCCTTCCTTTATTATTATCCAACAAATGAAGGGATACAACCTACATCACACCTTCTGTAACTTCCCCTTATTTCTCTCACATTCTCCTCTCTCATAATACAATATTCACCATGATACATAGTCATAAAACATTTCCCTCATAAAAGAGGGTTACCTTCTAGGGAAAAAAACCCCAAAATAACTTCTACTATCAAATCTGCGACCTTGTAATGAATAGTCCATATTTACAATGAAATTACAATATACATTTACAAGCCAATTTTTTCTTCAGGGGCTTCATCCCTGAACCCCCACTGGGGGGTTGCTTGCCATCGGACCCCGCAGAGGGGGTAACCCTCCTATGCACTCCCTCGCATGGAGGAGTGTACATTCTTCTGGGGTGTAAAGTATTCATGGGTTATAAACACAACTGAACACAAAGACCTTTGAATTAGGAAGATAATCAGGATTTTCCAAGAAGATTTCACTTTGACCATCACAATCTAATCTCATTGCTTGTTGTACCAACCCAATACCTAAACACAATATCTATAACCATACTGCTTCCTTGCTTGCATGAGTGGCTTCCAAGTATTCAACTTCTGTAGTTGAGAGTGCCACTACAACCTGTCTTTTTCTCATCCAACTGATTTCTCCTCCAAATAGGTTAAACACATACTCACTTGTAGATATTCTACGATCCTATATCCAACCCAATCTGCATAAAAAAACCCATGTATGTCCAACATTCTATTCAATCCTGGTCTTTCTTGGTAGCACAATCCATAACTGGTAGTGCCACGAAAATACCTAAAGACCCTCTTTATTGTTGTCCAATGTTCCTTCCCTGGTTTTGACATATACCTGCTCAAAACTCCCACTGCATGTGCAATGTTCGGTCTAGTACAAACCATTGCATACATCAAACTGCCAATTGCACTAGCATACAGAACATGGGACATGTCCTCTTCTTATTCCTATGTATTGGGACACTGATCTGTAGATAACTTTACACCTATAGGAATAAAAACCTTGACCGATTTACTTCCAAGTGATTTCACCTCCTTGATAACATCCATGTTATTTTCTAACACCAACATGTCATCAACATACAACACTACATAAATGAAGTGATTACCAACCTGCTTGGAATATACACAGTGATCATCCCTGCTTCTCACAAATCCCAATCCAAGGATGTATGTGTCAAAATTTTGGTACCACATCCTAGGTGATTGCTTCAGACCATATAGTTACTTCTTTAGTTTATAGACCAGCTCTTTATTTCCCTTCACTATAAAGCCTTATGCCTGCTTCATGTAGATTTCTTCTTCCAGATCCCCATGTAGGAGTGTTGTCTTCACATACATTTGTTCCACTTCAAGATCAAAAGAAATAGCAATGGATAAAAGAAATCTAATAGAATCTAACTTGGCAACAAGAGAAAAAATCTCACTAAAGTTAATTCCCTCTACCTGGGAATAACCTTTTGCTACTAACCGAGCTTTGTGTTTCTCCAATTTTCCTTCTACATTAAACTTCTTATTAAAAAACCATTCTCTACCAACATATTTTCTTCCAGCTGGCAACTCAACTAGATCCCATGCCTCATTCTTATCCAAGGCATCCATTTCTTCAAGCATGGCCTTCTTCTAGAGTTTACTATCCTCTGAATTCACTGCTTCCCTGACAGTTATGGTATCATCATCAGTAATAGATAAAGCAAAATTAGAATGAAAATTAAGTGGACTACACCTTTTTGGTTTCCTTCTTTCCCTCATTGATCTCCTCAATACTGGGGTATGAGGTTCTTCCTATTTTTCTTCATCTTCTTCAATTGATTCAGATTTTGAATCATCCAACTCAAACTCTATTTTCTCAGGTTCTTCTTGCCTTGGTAGGAATTCCTTTTTGGGAACATCTTTCACCTCTCTAAAAAAAACATCTTGACTGAAAACGGTCTTCTTAGTTTCTAGGTTCCAAAGATTATAACCTTTCACACCATATTTATAACCAATAAAGATACATTTTTCAACTTTATTATCCATCTTACTCCTATTTTCTTTTGGAACATGTACATAAGCATCACAACCAAACACTATGATATTTTCAAGAGAGAGTTTCTTACCAATCCATACCTCGTGTGGAGTTTTATCATCGATTGTTGATGAGGGTGATCGATTGACCATGTAACATGCTATACCCACTACCTTTGACCATAATTCCTATCCTAACTTGACACCACTAATCATGCTCCTTTCTTTTTCCATCAGTGTCCTGTTCATCCTTTCTGCAACTCCATTATGCTAAGGTGTGTATGGAGTAGTCTTCTGCCTTTCTATACCACACTTCTTACATAATTCTTCGAATTCATTTCCCCATAATTCTCCACCATTATCTGTCCTCAATACCTTTATTTTATTCTCTATCCGATTTTCTACCAGAGCCTTAAACTCTTTAAATTTATCAAATACCTTAGAATTTTTTCTAAGAAAATAAATCCATGTGTTCCTTGATAAATCATCTATGAATGAAACATAATACACAGATTTACCTAGTGATGGAACATGCACAGGTCCAAACACATCACTTTGTATCAATTCAAAGATCCCCTTTTCTCTTGTAGCAATAGATGGGAATATTACTTGATTTTGTTTACCATATATGCAATGTTCACATAAATCAAAATCCAAAGTGAAATTAGACATACCTTCAACCATACCTTTACCGTGTAGTTTTAAAAGGCCCATTTCTCCAATATGCCCCATTCTTTGATGCCACAACATGGTCTTCTTTCCAGGGATAGTATTGGTCTTGTCTTATTTATTTTTCTGCTCATGGAAAATAGAACTGTTACACCTATTAGTATAAGTGCTTCCTAACAACTTGTACAAAGTTACACACTGAACTTCCCTCATCAACACCATTTCTCCTCGTACCATATTGAAAGTGCCCTTTCCCAATACAGTATCCACACCTGCATCATCCAACTTGCTTACAGATATTAGGCTCCTGGCTAGTTTTGGAATGTGTAGAAATTCAAGGAGAGTTATAATCCTTCCATATTTTAGCAACAACTTAACCCTTTAACGACGTCCCATGATTTTGGTTGTTGAGTCATCTCCTAGGAATACATCACCACCATCATATTTTTAATATTCACAGAACCACTCCCTGTGAGGAGTCATATGATATGACACACCTGAGTCGATCAACCATACAACACGATCTGCATGTGTACCTACAGATCCTAGGTAACCATCACCTCCTTCTTTAGTGGAGGTTTTCACCTCTTTGGAGGAGGCATTATCAGATCCCTTCGGTTTATCAACCTTCTTAGACTTGCAATCTTTCTTATAATTCCCTGCTTTACCACACTTTTGACATATCCTCAAATATTTTCCTAGAAACCTAGATCTACCTTTAGATTTAGATCTCCCCCCCGATACTTACCAGGATTCCTTTCTTGGGTACGACCTCTTACACATAAAGAATTTGTGCTTTGATCATCCATTCTTTTCCGCCTCATCTCTTTAGATAACAAGGATGAAACTACATCATCATACTTCAATGTAGATTGAGTGGTACTACCAATTTCTACAACCAGATTATCCCAAGAGTCTAGGAAAAAACATAACAAATTAATTCACTTATCTTCTTCTACAATCGTAATATGAATAGAGGCAATTTGACTTACTAGAGTATTGAAGGCATTTATATGTTTTTTTACAGAATCTCCATCTTCCATCCTAAGATGTTACAATTTCTTTCGAAGAAATAACTTTTTTACCAAGGACTTTGATTGATACAAATTCCCTAAATTATCCCATAGTTCCTTGGCTGTAGATTCTCCCGAGACATTCAACAACACTGAATCTTCCAGGCAGAGTCAAATAATACTCTTTTCTCTTCTATGCAACTTCTCCTAGTCTTCCTTCGACATACCAATAGGTTGTGTACTAGTAGTTTGTGTACCAAAAGATTATGTACCAATAGACTGTGTGCCAGTAGACTACATATCATTAGCTTGTGTACTAGGATCCATTGTTCTTTGTCTACAAGAAGGTCCTCCATCTTGAGATTCCATAGCTCATTTTTTTTACCATTGAACTTCTCAATCTCAATTCTAGAAGAGCTCGCCATTCCTCTTTCTACACTCAAATCACCACTGCAAAATCTCCCATTGAACCCAAGTTTATCACAGACCCAAGATAAACTTTATCTATCAAGACCAAGCCAAAACCTTAGCAACAAAGGCATCCCCCTGAAGAAAAAAATGATCTTTGATACAACATGTAAGTTTTAAACCTCTGAAGTAAAGCAATGCATATATATTCTTAATAAAAACATAAATTTATCAATGGCCCATACACACAGTACACAAAGATTTACGATGGAAACCCTTAACCGGGAGAAAACCAACCTTCCTTGGTGTCGCACCTTTCAACTCTTCATTGTATTAATTTCACCATTCACAACAAAATATATACAATATTTTAGGTATTCTGTAGCTGCCAAAACCCCAATCGCTTAATCCGAGATTAATTTATAAAACCGCTAAAAATAGCAAAATCCGCTAAAATAGAAAAAACCACCCAGATGCAATTGTCGAATATGGCATGCGCACACACACATATGCAAAGAATATAACACATCCCAACACTCCCATGGAGGAATAAAATAGAGACAAGGGATTAGGAGATCCCATTTAGTTGCTTCTCAAGGAATCCCTCACACGACATAGGGACAAGATGATGGAAAATTTTTTGCAAATCCTTCGACGATTGTTGAAAACAGTAAACGCGTCTTCATCCGACGACCACTTTAGAGGTGCCTCCCCTTTCAAGGTATAAGTTAATTTTGATATTCTCATATTTAAAGGTCAAATAGATGTAGATGTTTTGGAAAAATAGTTAAATCTGCTAGAAGGTTATTTCTCTGTCCATAATTTCCATGATAGGGAAAATATCACTTTTACGCTCCTTAAGGTTGTCCCCCGTGTCAAAAATTGATGGGAGACTTACTGTGAGAAAAATTACATAGAGGAGTCTGGAATATTTGAGGTTGAACCCACTTGGGAATATTTTATGAATGTTGTTAAGGAATAATGATACCCTATTGGAAACGATTATGGCCAGTACATGGGATGGACCACACTGCATAAAGAGAGGGAAAAAATAGTGATAAATTTCATGAATACCTTCCATACCTTGCGCACCAATATGGGTGTCAAATAATTCGAGAGGAATATGCTTCTAAAATACAGTGGGGGTCTACATAGGCACATTCAAACATAAATAGATTTTTTGTACATCTCATCAATGGGATTCGTTTATCGATATGATATCAAAATTGAGTAAAAATTTAAGCAGAGGAATCAACGAGAGTTTGGATTTGCAAATGCATCACAGTAGAAGCAGGGAAAAATAATCCCTAGCCTACATAATACAGGACAAATAAAGGATGGAAAACCTTAGTAAAACCAACCTAAGTCGCAAGAAAATAAGGGTAATGGGAATATGAAGAAAGAAAATGGGAAGTGGTGCAAGTTACACAAAATCCCTTGGAACAACACTGATGAATGTCGCTTGAAGGAGTCATTAGTGTTTGAGATGAAAGCCTCAGAGTCAGATCCAAGTTCCAAATTTGATTCAGATCTAGGAAGTGGAAGTGGATCATTGATGTACAATGTAGTTCCACAATCAATACCACCAAAGTCTAGCCAAACAAGCCAGAAAAGATGGAGGAAGGTGAGCGCATTTTTCACACACAGATGTTGGTGAAGGGTGCTTCGTTGAATTTCATTATTGATAGAGAAATAAAAAATAATTTAATATCAATATAGGTTGTCAAGCGGTTGGATTTGTCAAAAAAACCACATTTGTAGCCATACAACATCAGGTGGCTCAACCCAAGACAAGATCTTTGCATCAACCAATAGTGTCTCATGCCCTATGGCATCACACCCTTCAAGGATGAGGTATTATGTGATGTTGCCCCACTTGAATTTTTTGATATTCTTTTAGGCCATCCATATATGTGAAAACATCATGTTGTATATGAATATAGACCTCATAGTGTCATTGTTACTTTGGGAAATCAATTTCCTAGGATACCAGAGGTAGCTCCACCTATCGCAATTTCTTCAATCTCAAATAAGCAGTGCAGGAAGGTCATCTTCTAGAATAGGAATTTTTTCCTCTTCATGATTATCTCTCAAGGTGAATGTAAGGTCGCGACCACATCCATGGTCTCCACATAGATTTTCTCTATGCAACAGAATCAAGTGGACAAAGTCATGGAAGAATATCGAAACATATTCACCTTACCTATTGGGGTTCCTCTGCACTGTCAAGTGAGTCATTCAATTGATATGATGCCTAGCGTGTTTTTACCTAATGGACCTATATATCAACACTCTCTTTGAGAAAATGAGGAAATCAAGTGCCAGATTCAATAGTTTCTCCAAAAAGGCCACATTCGACCAAGCTCCTCACCCTATATAAGCCCAATCATGCTCTTGCAGAAGAAAGATGGGACCTGGAAAATCTATATTGATTACACAACTCTAAAAAAAAATCACAGTCAACAATCGGTACCAAATTCCACAAATTGATTACCTTCTCGACCAACTCAAGGGAGACAAGTACTTTAGTAATATTGATCTAAATTCCAACTACCACTAGGTCCCAATAGAATCGACTGATGTATGGAAGAATACTTCCAAGTCTAAAGAAGGTATTTTTGAGTGGTTAGGCATGTCCTTTGGCTTGATGAATTCCACCAACAACTTTCATGAGGTTGATGGATGACATCTTGTGGAATTTCACCAATTCATTTGTTGTTGTATATATGGATGACATCCTTATCTTTAGAAAGAGTTGGGAAGAACACTTGCATCACATTTAGTAGGTCCTACACACCCTGCAAAAACACAAGCTATATGCTAACTTATAAAAATGATCCTTCGGCATGATCAAGATCCAATACCTCAGATACATTATAAATGAGCATGGTGTGCATGTAGATCTAGCCAAGATCCAATTAATTTGTGACTGGCCATCCCTGACAACATTAACCGAGATTCAGATCTTCTTGGGCCTTTCCAACTTCTATTGTAGATCTGTGTGTGGTTCTCTCATATTTGGCCCCTTAACCAGGTCAAAAAGGGTGGTTGAAAAGGCAATTTATGTGGGTTGATTCATAAAAAAAATATTTGACAATCTGAAACATCGTTTATGCTTATCCATGGTGCCCACCTTACCTGATCTACAACAAAATTTTGAGATTGATATATATGTTTCAAACTATACTATTGGTGTTGTTCTCACTCAACACGATCATTGAGTGGCCTATCATAGTGAGACACTCTTAGATGTTGTTTGTAAGTACTCTGCCTGTGATACAGGGATTTATTCCATTGTACAAGCCTACCCCTAATGGAAGCATTACATTCTAGGGAAGGAGACCGACATCTATACAAATATGTTGAGATCAATTCCTACTTCCAAATTTTCCTTCCCTTTTCTATTTTCCCAAATTATTTTTTTTTCCCATTTTTTTTCCCTCTTCTATACTTTCCCTTGTTTCCCTTTTCCTTTCTTCCCTTCTTCTATCCCTTTCTAGTTACCATACTTAGTTCCATTTCAAAAATCGGCGGGTTCGAGGGTAGGAAGATTCACGAGTCTTAATCCCTATCCATTTTCCTATGCCACAAGTCCGTCAGACCACCTTTCTATATTATACTTAGCCTTTGTTTCAACATCATGGGTTCGCGGGGTTGAACTTTCATTCTCCAAGTTCCACGATCTCCACTTTGAACCCAAAATTTATTATTCAGTTATTATTCAGTTGAATAATACCCTTGTCAACCTAAATGGCAGCATCATCTAGACAACAATTATTTGGAGATACTTTGAATATTTTTGGTCATGAAGACCAGAAATTTCAGTGGTCCATAGCATATTCATATTACTCATCTCCTCCTGCACAAAAACACGTAATCTAGACATCCAGAATTGCTCGCGCAAGGTGTGTTTCTATGGTATTCAACTGCAAAGAAATTGTTGCATGGTGCGTTGAGAAGTATGTTTCACGACAAGGAATTATACAACTCCAATATCATTCCCCCATTTCCCTTTCACCACAAGTTTTTCGCAATATGTTGAATCTCCCAGAGCCAACACTTACCTTCAAAGGAGAAGACTGCAGAGATTTTCTGAAGAAACATAACAATGGATTGGATCTCCTGCTTGAATATTTGGAGAATCTCGTGACTATTCCAGAAGACATAACCAGGATCCAGGTCGATTCTTTTAAAAACCCATTTCAATAGATTGTGTGGTTGTTCACCAGGTTGATAGGCCAGGAAACAACTGCTACCATTTCTCACATAATTCTTTATATTTTACATTTTACAGTAAAAGAATAGGCTATCTATGACTGGAAAAAAATGATTTCCATCAAAATCTCATCCCAGTTATCACATTACAAAAGGGACAAAAGATTATTTATGGCTTCCTATTTGGTATTTTCTATAGTGTATTGTTGTCAATTTCCAAACTTGACTATAAGTAAGAGGGTGAACTGTGAAATAGATTCAATTACTTTCTGGTATCAGGAATTGTGGAGACACAAGAATTATTTGTATTTTTACGATGTTCACAATGATTTTGTCTCAGTCTTCAAAGAATTGTTGTTTGGTAAAAATACCCCTAGAATATCTTACCAGGATAACAAATTCTTGGAGAAAAAGGGAAACAATAGAACAGATGGAAAATCACAGTGTCATTAGGATATTCTGTTACAAAGAAAATCCTTGTTTTCTTCCATACCATGTATTTGACAAATTGTTTATTGCAGAAGTGCCAAGGCAAAAAACTTCTGGTTACATTTTTTCCATGAAAAAAGGAAAAAATAATTCATCCCCTTGTCATGGAAGATTGGAGATTTCATTTTTAGGATCATAAATAAAATTGACGATTTTGCAAGCCATTTCAATAACGTAAGATTAAAATATGTTGAAAAGATCAAGGTATTTTTCCCTAACAAGATTTTTGTGGAACACATGCTTTCGGTAGGATTCAGTAACTCATTCATTCAGACTACCTTGAATGAAGAAAAAGAAGAAGGTAACAACCAAAGTACCCTTGTACACGAGGCTGGTGACCTAGAAACAATACTTAGCACTAATAAGTTGTATAAGAAAAAAGGAAAAGGTCCCAGTGGAATGAGCGCCCATTCTCCAGTTATTACTCGCAAAAATACCACATCCCGGAGAAATGCTCCAACGACTCACCCAGTTAGAAATATTGCCAACAGTAGTTGAAGCATGCAATGAAGCCATACTGAAAAGAGAAGAATTATTCAAAACACTCACAGAGATATACCTAGAAGGAGGTACTAACGAAGCACACGACCCTAAATTAATTCTCAACTCAATGTTTCTAACAAGGAAACAATTTGATGAACAAGTTGAGATATTTAAAAGGTTATCAGTTGAAACTTTTTATGGCATACTCGAATAAAATGAAGATGAAATAGAAAATTGGCTAGTTGATTATTCCATGAAATATCAAGATATTCAGGAAGCAGTACATGGCATTTCTCTTGACCTAAGAGACTTGGAAGGTGATTTATTCAACATTAAAATCCATCATGAAATAAATGTCGCACCAATGAAAAGTTATATTGAAGATTGGTTCAGTAAGGCAATCAACAAATTAACCAAAGAAGGGCAAGAGATAGTTGAGATGGTTCCTGTAACCGTCAATGAAGACAATAAAAGGACAACATCAAGCAAGTGAAGACACAAGAGACCATCATAGTAAGTTCACGTTGATCACATTTTGCTTTCTTTATCAGTTTTTCACCCAGTTACTCCGCTTCTTTGACTAGAAAGGTTTAACCGAAATGTGATAACTTCTCCCTATATTCCTTCTAGGTCTTTCTACTTTTCATCGCCCACCATTCTCCTTATAAAAATTACTTCTTGTTCATATTTTATTTATAGTCTACGGGAGCCCCAATCCTAGTCCTAAGGACAAACACATTTAAATTTCAAAGCATTGTAATAGACTATATATTTTTCAGAAATCCCAAGAGAACTATTTCGGGATTAGTTTTGAATGTACTTTGTAACTCTGAGTTTTGAGTATAAAGTATTTGAGATTGATATATCATTATATTTATTTGAGCTCCCCATATTTTTACTCTATTAAACTTCCCTTATGCATGCGAACCATCTTCTTTTATTTTACATGATCATAAATCTTTAGTTTAACTATGATGGATGTGAGGAAATTTTGTCTATCATTTTCAAGTGTATGAGGTGTGCAGTTCCTGGTCATTTCTCAGGAACTCTCTTTAAAAACGAAAAAAAAAAACATTTTCTTTCTTGTTATTTTTGCTTGCAATCTTTATATTTCTTTGATTATCACGAAAAACTTCTGCAAAGCCCCATATTCTAAAAATCTAGAGTCCCAATAAAATATTAAAATAAAGAGTACCACCTCTATAAAAATGCAGTGGGATTTGTATCCCCATGAGTTTGTCGTTTCAATCCTAACAGATTCAAGCGTCAACATTTTTTGCGACCATACCGGGGAACGATTTATTTTCAAGATATTTGAGGAACCATAAATCTCCATGGCTCAACGTTTTTAGAAGAAGATTCAAGAAAAATGTTGCTTATTTTAAACATGGCTCACCTTTTTTGTAATTTCAAAAAGAAATGAGAAGCACCAAATATTCGGGAGAATGAACTCCCTGGAAACTCCATTGAAAAAATTCAAAATGAAGGGTTTCATTCATGTCATAATGCTTCTTTATATTCTTCATAAATCTCATCAATGGCTTTGCAAATCTTATAAAAAGGGAGAAATACTCAAAGAAGGAGGCAATTTCATAATACCCCTTTAAATCTACCAAAAAAGGATTTTCAAATGCCCAATATTCCTATTGAAAATTTTTCTACATTCTTTGGGGATGCTTAAGAAGATGCAGAGCAACACTTTATTAATTTTAAAGGTACATGTTATGATTTCAGCCCCACTGAAGACAATGCTACATGTAGATTATTCCTACAAAGTCTATGAGAGGATGATCTTGAATGGTATAGTTCATTAGTGCCTAACTCCATTACTATCTAGGATGTGTTAGAAGATTCATTTGCAGAAAATTTCATCCCAAAGGTGCATTTATATGTTTTTTTTGATGTTTTAAATGTTGTTTCCCACCCACCCTCTCCCACATGGACACAAAAAAATGAAATGAATGATTCAAAAGAAGAATATCATGAAACACTGCAAGAATTTTCTGAATCAAATCTTATTGTTGAGAATGAAGGCGAGAATTCCAAAGACCAAGAAAATGATATCAACATCTCATATACTCCATATGAGGAATAAATTAAAGAGTCTCCACCATATAAGCAAGAAGAATTCAGCCAAAATAAAGAAGAATTGGTGGAAGAAAACAATTTTGAGAACAAAGAAGATAGCCATTGCATAGAAGAAGAACATTGCCAATGAAACAATAATTGAATGTGGAAAAAGAACAAAATTCCAGTATCCTATATACTCCTTATGAAGACATTTTGAACAACAAATTTGAAAATGAAATTGAAGAGCCTCCACCAAATACACAAGAAGATTCCAGCCTTGTGATAAATGATGAAACATCACAACAGAACTCGCAGTAAGAAGAATTGATGGAAGAAATGCATCTTGAGAAGAATGATGAACAAGATCACCCTTACAAGAAAGAAGAATCTTTTCAATATATTTTTGATGAATCAAGAACCTTGGAAGTGGTTGTAAATAAAGAAAATGATGAATGCATGATTATTTCAATAACTCCTCAACCAAGAATTTATTTTATTAAAATATGGTTCTATAGAATCGTTGGCCAAACAATGCGATCAAATCTTCACTATAACTGGTATAATTTTTCTCTAGTACATGTTGAGAGTGCCCCTGACTCATTGCTACAAGTCCTAACATATCTCATAACTTTGGAGTTCATTCCACAAATTAGATCAATGGTTGAATGGATCTAATGGAAATTTTCTTATAACTAAGGTTCCTCTTTCTTTCAAGTAAGTTAGGGTAGGTAGATCATGAATATACATAGTTTATTTCTTCAGTCAAAGTTTTTTGCAATAAAGCAATTTCTAAGTGTTAAAATTTGGAGATAACTCCATGAAAGAATATGAATTGCAAGATTGTATTTTGAAGATGTTTCCATAGCCCAATGGATGGAAGCACCTATCATGAATATTTTGGATTCTTGAAAACCCACAATGGGTTATCATCCCATAGTTGGAGTCAGTTGTTGAGATCAATTCATGCTTCAAAAATTTCCTTCCCTTTTATATTTTCCAAACTTCTTTTTTTCCATTTCTTTTCCCTCTTCTATACTTTCCCTTGTTTCCCTTTTCCATTCTTCCCTTATTCTATCCCTTTTTAGTTACCATACTTAGTCACATTTCAAAAATCAACGGGTTTGCGAGTAGGCAGATTCGCAGGTCTTCATCCCCATCCATTTTCCTATGCCACAAGTTCGTCTGACCACATTACTATACTATACTTAGCCTTTGTTTCAACATCGTGGGGTTGAACTTTCATTCTCCAAGTAACGCAATCTCCACTTTGCACCCAACATTTCATGATCCTCATTTCAACCATCAGACTTGTCGTTGGTCTTGAGTCCCTAAAATCATTTTATTTCTCCTATATGGAATTCCGACCAACCGTTGTTCTAAACTTGACTTATTTTTTATCATCCACAACCGCAGGTTGGCGGGTTCGTAAAAAACTTCATATTCAAAACTACTCTCATCTGTCCCCACCATTCTCATTATTTTTTCAATATGCATTGAATTTTGTTTAATGGTAACAACTGATTGTACATGATTAAAAAATATTGTCATTAATGGCAAAATAATCGAGGAGATTATTCATTAAATTGCATTAATTCACCATTTTCCAAAGGATTATATTATTTTCATCTGTTTGAAAGGATTTATTTCAAGTTATTATTTAGCTGAAGAATACTCCCGTCAACCTAAATGGCAGCAACAACTAGACAACAGTTATGTGGAGATACTTTGAATATTTTTTGTCGTGAAGACCATAAATTTCAGTGGTCCAGAGAATATTCATATTAATCATATCCTCCTGCACAAAAAGATGTAATCTGGACATCCGAAATTGCTCACGCAGGGTGTGTTCCTAAGGTATTCGACTGCAAAGAACTTGTTTCATGGTGCATTGAGAAGTACATGTTGAGCTAGAGAATTATACAACTCCAAGATCGTTCCCCCATTTCCCTTTCACCGCAATTTTTTCACATGATGTTCATGAAGCTCCTAGAGCCAACACTTACCTTCAAAGGAGAAGACTGCATAGATTTTTTGAAGAAACATAACAATGGCCTAGATATCCTACCTGAATATTTGGAGAATCCTACAACTATTCCATAAGACATAACCAAGATTCAGGTCGATTCTTTTAAAAACCCATTTCAATAGATTTAGTGGTTGTTCATCAGGTTGACAGGTCAAGAAATCACTGTTATCATTTCTCACACGATTCTTTATATTTTACATTTTACAGTAAAAGAACAAGCTATCTTTGACTGGGGAAAATTGATTTCCATCGAAATATCATCCCTATTATCACATTACAAAAGGGACAAAAAATTATTTATGAATTCCTATTTGGTATTTTCTATAGTGTATTATTGTCAATTTCCAAACTTGACTATAAGTAAGAGGTTGAAATGTGAAATAGATCCAGTTATCTTTTGGTATCAAGCATTGTGGAGACATAAGACTTCTTTGTATTTTTATCAAGTTTACAATGTTTTTGTCTCAGTCTTCAAAGGACTATTGTTTGGTAAAAATACCCCCAAGATATCTGACCAGGCTAACAAATTCTTGGAGAAAAAAGGAACGATAGAACAGATGGAAAATCACAATGTCATTAGGATATTTGGTTCCAAAGAAAATCCCTCTTTTCTTCCATACCATGTATTTGAAAAATTGTTTATTACAAAAGTGGCAAGGCAATACAACTTCTGGTTACATTTTTTCCATGAAAAAAGGAAAAAATAATCCATCCCCTTGCCGTGGAAGATTGGATATTTCATTTTTGGGAATATAAATAAAATTAACGAGTTTGAAAGCCAATTCAATAACGTAAGCTTAAAATATGCTGAAAATATCAAGGGCTTTGACCCTAGCAATATTTTTGTGGAACACATGCTTTCGATAGGATTTAGTAACTCGTTCATTCAGACTACCTCGAATGAAGAAAAAGAAGAAGGTAACAACCAAAGTACCCTTGTACACAAGGCTGGTGACCTATAAACAGTACTAAGCACTAATGAGTTGTATAAGAAAAAAGGAAAAGGTGCCATTGAAAGGAGCGCCCAGTCTCCAATTGTTACTCCCAAAACTACCACATCCCAAAGAAATGACCCAATGACTCACCCAATTATAAATATTTCCAACGTTAGTTCAAGCATGCAACGAAGCCATACTGAAAAGAGAAGAATTGTTCAAGAGACTTGCGGATATAGAGCTAGTAGGAGCTACTAACGAAGTACATGACCCTAAATTAATTCTCAGCTCAATGTTTCTAACAAAGAAACAATTTGACTAACAAGTTAAGATATTTAAAGGGTTATCAGTTGAAATTTTTTATGGCATACTTGAATATAATGAAGATGAAATAAACAATTGGCTAGTTGATTATTCTATGAAAAATCAAGATATTGAGGAAGAAATGCATGGTATTTCTCTTGACCTAAGAGACTTGGAAGGTGAGTTATTGAACATTAAAATCCATCATGAAATAAATGTTGCAACAATGAAAAGTTATATTGAAGATTGGTTCAGCAAGGCAATTGAAAAATTAACCAAACAAGGGCAAGAAATAGTTGAGACGGTTTGTGTAACCGTCAATGAAGAAAATAAAAGGATAAAAACAAGCAAGTGAAGACACGAGAGACCATCATAGTTAGTTCACGTTGATCACATTTTTCTTTCTTTATCGGTTTTTCATCTAGTTACTCCGCTTCTTTGACTAGAAAGGTTTAACCGAAATTTGATAACCTCTCCGTGTCTTCTTTATAGGTCTTGCTAATCTGAATTGCCCACCATTCTTCTTTTACAACTTACTTCTTGTTCATATTTTCTTTATAGTCCGCGGGAGCCCCAATCCCAGTCCTAATGAAAAACACATTTAAATTTCAAAGCATTGTAACAAACTATATATTTTTCATAAATCCCAAGAGAACTATTTCGGGATCAGTTTTGACTGTACTTTGTAACTCCGAGTTTTGAGTATAAATTATTTGAGATTGATCTATCATTATCTTTATTTGATATCCCCATGTTTTTACTCTATTAAAGTTCTCTTATGCATGAAAACCATCTTCTTTTATTTTATGTGATCATAAATATTTAGTTTAACTATGATGGATGTGAGGAAATTTTGTATATCTTTTTCCATTGTATGAGGTCTGTGGTTCCTGGTCATTTCTCAGGAACTCTCTTTAAAAAATAAAATAAAACATTTTCTTTCTTGTTATTTTTTCTTGTAATAATTATATTTCTTTGATTATCATGAAGGACTTCTGCAAAGTCACATATTCTAAAAATATAGAGTCCCATGAAAATATTAAAATAAAGAGGAGTACCACCTCTATAAAAATGAAGGGGGATTTGTATCCATGTGAGGTTGTTGTTTCAGTCCTAACAGATTCAAGCGTCAACAAGATCACAAGCCTCTGAAATTCATGCAAACACAAGGAAAATTACAAAATGACCACCATAAAAAATGATCCACATACTTGCAACAATTTTACCTCAACATTAAATATAAGAAAGGGAACACCAATTGTGTCATTTACTACCTTAGTTGACCTCCAGTTGCAACACTAACCACAGTGCTCGACTCCTATGGGAACGAGACCTCAGGGTGGTCCCAACTCTATAACATTGATCTTGATTTTGCTACGACCTACCAGATGTTGGGAACAAGCATGGTCGTTGCCGAATTTCATCTTCAGGATGGATGGTTATGCCATCTGGGTCATCTTTGTGTTCCTTCAAGTGAGCATGTGAAACTGAGTTGGGAAGTCCACTATAGTCGAGTGGCAAGACACTTTGGCATGGAGAAGACAATGGTAGTACTACAAAATTATTTCTATTAGTTGAAGCTTGGACATGATATCAATAAGTATATAAGATCCTTCATTGCCTGCTCCATTTCCAACCCAACCATTAAAAAATAAGGATTGTACACCCCTCTTCCTACTCTCAACGGGCCCTAGGAATCCATCTTTATAGACTACATGTCAGGTCTCCCCTCAACCAAGCATGGAATTGATGGTGTATTCGTGGTTTTTGATCATTTCTCTAAGATGGCCATTCTGATAGCTTGCACGAAGATCATCACAGTTGAGGCCACTACTAAAATCTTCTTTGAGTGAGTGTGGGTACACTTTGGAGTAATATATACCATCATATCATATCAAAACACAAGTTTCTTGAGTACATTCTAGTCGATCCTCTAGCCATTGTTGGACACCAAGCTCACCAAATCCAATACCTTCCATCCCCAAACTAATGGATAGATAGATGTTGTAAATAAGATGATCGTTCATATATTACGAATGCACAACTCAAATAATACACACACATGGGATGATAACCTTCCTTATATTCAACACAACTACAGTAGAGCTCTCCATAGCTTGACTGGACACAACCTTTTTTAGCCGATCCTAATATTTCAAACATTGGGCTGCATTGATGTAGAACTTCCCTGTGCATCCACATATGAATAATATTCCCTTGCTCAATTTGAGGCTGACAAAGACACCAAATTAATAGAATGGATCCATCACATCTTCCAATAGGTTCATTATATTTTACAGAAATCCAATGCTAAGTACAAGCAACACTATGATCAAAACTGAGTTCCAAACAATTTTCATGTGGGAGAAAAGGTTTGGTTGCATTTGTAGAAAGAATTCCTTATAGGAACCCATCATAATCTACGTCCACTTCTCTATGGCCCTTACACCATCACCAAGGATGTGGGCGACAATAATTTTGAGTTAAGTATTCCCCCCTTCATTGGCTTGCACCCAATATTCAATGTGGACCTCCTTCGGCTATATTTTCCACCGCTATTGGACACAATGGAAGTGGTAGAGTAGCTGACACCTACATAGCTCAACCCTAACTACATGGAATAGGAAACCATTGATCGGATCATGCACACATAGGTTAAGGGAACCCTCAACATAAGATCCAACTTTATCAGGTTGTCAAAGAAGGGAAACTACTGCACCAAGGCAAGTGGCTCACCAAACATCAAGTTCAGCATAAGCTTCCCCATTTGATAGGACAAACCTGTCCAATGGAGACCATTGCATCCTAAGGGGGGGGAACTGATCCAAGATGACATCGGTAGCTACCCAACTTTTCCACTGGCTCAAAATACAGTTAACATCTTGGTAGTTTTGCTATAGTTTTTTTGGGGTCCTGAAATTCTGGCGCTGTTTTGAGGCCCTAAATGATTCTTTTTTGGCCCAAAATTGATCAATAGATAGTTGAAGGATTGTATTGGGTAATTCAAAATGTGTACTCCACGACTAAACCTTTTCGATGGGATACTGAGCACCCCAAACAGAAATCGTATGCAAAATTAATGCCCCCTGGAAGTCGATGTATCAACTAACCACATCAAGGCCCACAAACATTTTGGCATTTCATGTTCTGTGGTTAGGGTTTTTTATGTTTAGGTTTTTCTCATTGATTCTTTATGTTAAAATTCATTTTTGGCCTGATTTTAATCCTCTTCTTATGAATGCACGTAGATGTCACATCTCTTCTCATATATAAGATACCACCTTTCTAGCAAGTTCATTTCACTATGCATTTTTTACAGTTCCTGCATATTTGATTCATTAAATATAAATTGAGTATTATTGCATCTTTATGTTTTTGTCATATTTATG
>JASDQU010109294.1:113866-139046 GCA_032191745.1 Picea mariana
CTTGATAAATCATCTATGAATGAAACATAATACACAGATTTACCTAGTGATGGAACATGCACAGGTCCAAACACATCACTTTGTATCAATTCAAAGATCCCCTTTTCTCTTGTAGCACCAGATGGGAATATTACATGATTTTGTTTACCATATATGCAATGTTCACAGAAATCAAAATCCAGAGTGAAATTAGACATACCTTCAACCATACCTTTACCGTGTAGTTTTAAAAGTCCCTTTTCTCCAATATGCCCCAGTCTTTGATGCCACAACATGGTCTTGTTTCCAGGGATAGTATTGGTCTTATCTTCTTTATTTTTCTACTCATGGAAAATAGAACTGTTACACCCATTAGTATAAGTGCTTCCCAACAACTTGTACAAAGTTCCACACCGAACTTCCCTCATCAACACCATTTCTCCGTGCACCATATTGAAAGTGCCCTTTCCCAATACAGTATCCACACCTGCATCATCCAACTTGCTTACAGATATTAATCTCCTGTCTAGTTTTGGAATGTGTAGAAATCCAGGGAGAGTTATAATCCTTCCATATTTTAGCAACAACTTAACCATTTAACGAAGTCCCATGATTTTGGTTGTTGAATCATCTCCTAGGAATGAATCACCACCATCATATTTTTAATATTCACATAACCACTCCCTGTGAGGAGTCATATGATATGACACACCTAAGTCGATCAACCATACAGCACGGTCTGCATGTGTACCTGTAGATGCTAGGTAAACATCACCTCCTTCTTCAGTGGAGGTTTTCACCTTTGTGGAGGAGCCATTATGATATCCCTTTCGTTTATCAACCTTCTTAGACTTGCAATATTTCTTATAATTCCCTGCTTTACCACACTTCTGACATTTCCTCAAATATTTTCCTAGAGACTTAGATCTACCTTTAGATTTAGATCTCCCCCCCGAAGACTTACCAGGATTCCTTTCTTGGGTACGACCTCTTACAAATAAAGCATTTGTGCTCTGACCATCCATGCTTTTCTGCCTCATCTCTTTAGATAACAAGGATGAAACTACATCATCATACTTCAATGTAGATTGAGTGGTACTACCAATTGCTACAACCAGATTATCCCAAGAGTCTGGGAAAAAAATAACAAATTAATACACTTATCTTCTTCTGCAATCGTAATATTAATAGAGGCAAGTTGACTTACTAGATTATTGAAGGCATTTATATGTTTTGTCACAGAATCTTCATCTTCCATCCTAATATGTTACAACTTCTTTCGAAGAAATAACTTGTTTACCAAGGACTTTGATTGATACAAATTCCCTAAATTATCCCATAGTTCCTTGGCTGTAGATTCTCCCAAGACATTCAACAACACTGAATATTCCAGGCAGAGTCGAATAATACTCTTTTCTCTTCTATCCAACTTCTCCTAGTCTTCCTTCGACATACCAGTAGGTTGTGTACTAGTAGTTTGTGTACCAGAAGATTATGTACCAGTAGACTGTGTGCCAGTAGACTACGTATCATTAGGTTGTATACTAGGATCTATTGTTCTTTGTCTACAAGAAGGTGCTCCATATTGAGCTTCCATAGCTCAATTTTTTTACCGTTTAACTTCTCAATCTTGATTCTAGAAGAGCTCGCCATTCCTCTTTCTACACTCAAATCAACACTGCAAAATCTCCCATTGAACCCAGGTTTATCATAGACCCAAGATAAACTTGATCTATCAAGACTGAGACAAAACCTTAGCAACAAAGGCATCCGAAAAAAATGAGATTTGATACAACATGTAAGTTTTAAACCTTTGAAGTAAAGAAAGACATATATATTCTTAATAAAAACATAAATTAATCAATGGCCCATACACAAAGTACACAAAGATTTACGATGGAAACCCTTAAACGGGAGAAAACCAACCTTCCTTGGTGCCACACCTTTAAACTCTTCATTGTATTAATTTCACCATTCACAATAAAATATATATAATATTTTAGGTATTATGTAGCTGCCAAAACCCCAATCCCTTAATCCGAGATTAATTTAGAAAACCGCTAAAAATAGCAAAATCCGCTAAAATAGCAAAAACTGCCCAGATGCAGTTGTCGAATATGACGTGCCCACACACACACATGCAAAGAATATAACACATACCCAACACTCCCATGGTGGAATAAAATAGAGACAAGGGATTAGGAGATCCCATTTAGTTTCTTCTCAAGGAATCCGTCACACGACATAGGGATGAGATGATGGAAATTTTTTCCCAAATCCTTCAACGATTGTTGAAAACAGTAAACGTGTCTTCGTTCGGCAACCACTTTGGAGGCACTGCCCCTTTCAAGGTATAAGTTAATTTTGATATTCTCATATTTAAAGGTCAAATAGATGTAGATTTTTTGGAAAAATAGTTAAATCTGCAAGAAGGTTATTTCTGTGTCCATAATTTCCATGATAGGGAAAATATCACTTTTATGCTCCTTAAGGTTGTCCCCCATGTCAAAAATTGATAGGGGACTTACCGTGAGAAAAATTACATAGAGGAGTCTGGAATATTTGAGGTCGAACCCACTTAGGAATCTTTTATGAATGTTGTTAAGGAATAATAATACCCTATTGGAAACGATTATGACCAGTACATGAGATGGACCACACTGCATCAAGAGAGGGAACAAATAGTGATAAATTTCATGAATACCTTCCATACCTTGCGCACCAAGTTGGGTGTCAAAGAATTTGAGAAGAATATGCTTCTAAAATATAGTGGGGGTCTACATAGGCACATCCAAACATAAATAAAGTTTTTGTACATCTCATTAATGGGATTCATTTATCGATATGCTATCGAAATCGAGTAAAACTTTAAGCAGAGGAATCAACGAGAGTTTGGATTTGCAAATGCATCACAGTAGAAGCAGGGAAAAAGAATCCCTAGACTACATAATAAAGGACAAATAAAGGATGGAAAACCTTAGTAAAACCAACCTAAGTTGCAAGAAAAGAAGGGTAATGGGAATATGAAGAAAGAAACTGGGAAGTGGTTCACATTCCACAAAATCCCTTGGCACAACACCGATAAATGTCGCTTGAAGCAGTCATTAGTGTTTGAGATGAAATCCTCAGAGTCAGATCTAGGTTCCAACTTTGATTTAGAGCTAGGAAGTGGAAGTGGATCATTGATGTACAATGCAGTTCCACAATCAATACCACCAAAGTCTAGCCAAACAAACCATAAAAGATGGAGGAAGGTGAGTGACTTTTTCACACACAAATGTTGGTGAAGGGTGCTTCGTTGCATTTTTTTATTGATAGAAAAAGAAAAAATAAGTTAATATCAATAGAGATTGTCAAGCAATTGGATTTGTCAACAACACCACATTTGTAGCCATACAACATCAGGTGGCTCAACCCAAGACAAGATCTTTCCGTCAACCAATAGTGTTTCATGCCCTATGGCATCACACCCTTCAAGGATGAGGTATTATGTGATGTTGCCCCACTTGAATTTTGTGATATTCTTTTAGGCTATCCATATATGTGGAAACATCATGTTGTATATGAATCTAAACCTCATAGTGTCATTGTTACTTTGGGAAAACAATTTCCTAGGATACTAGAGGTAGCTCCACCTATCTCAATTTCTTCAATCTCAACTAAGCAGTGCAGGAAGGTCATCTCCTAGAATAGGAAATTTTTCCTCTTCATGATTATCTCTCAAGATGAATGTAAGGTCACGACCACATCCATGGTCTCTGCATAGGTCTTCTCTACGCAACAGAATCAAGTGGACAAAGTCATGGAAGAATATCGAGACATATTCACCTTACCTATTGGGGTTCCTCTGCACTGTCAAGTGAGTCATTCAATTGATATGATGCCTAGCGTTCTTTTACCTAATGGACCTATATATCAACACTCTCTTAGGGAAAATGAGGAATTCAAGTGCCAGATTCAATAGTTTCTCCAAAAAGGCCACATTCAACCAAGCTCCCCACCCTATATAAGCCCAATCATGCTCTTGCAGAAGAAAGATGGGACCTGGAAAATCTATATTGATTACATATCTTTGAAAAAAATCACAGTCAACAATCAGTACCAAATTCCACAAATTGATTACCTTCTCGACCAACTCAAGGGAGACAAGTACTTTAGTAATATTGATCTAAATTCCAACTACCACTAGGTTCCAATAGAATCGATTGATGTATGGAAGAATACTTCCAAGTCTAAAGAAGGTATTTTTGAGTGGTTAGTCATGTTCTTTGGCTTGACGAATTCCACCAAAAACTTTCATGAGGTTGATGGATGACATCTTGTGGAATTTCACCAATTCCTTTGTGGTTGTATATATGGATGACATCCTTATCTTTAGAAAGAGTTGGGAAGAACACTTGCATCACATTCAGTAGGTCCTACACACCTTGCAAAAGCACAAGCTATATGCTAACTTATAAAAATTCTCCTTCGGCATGAGAAAGATCCAATACCTCAGATACATTATAAATGAGCATGGTGTGCATGTAGATCTAGCCAAGATCCAATTAATTTGTGACTAGCCATCCCTGATAAAATTAACTGAGATTCAGAGCTTCTTGGGCCTTTCCAACTTCTATTGTAGATCTGTGTTGTGGTTCTCTCATATTTCATGGCCCCTTAACCAGGTCAAAAAGGGTGGTTGAAAAGAAAATTTATGTGGGTTGAGTCATTAAAAAAACATTTTACAATCTGAAACATCATTTATGCTCATCCATGGTGCTCACCTTACCTGATCTACAACAAAATTTTGAGATTGAGATATATGTTTCATACTATACTATTGGTGTTGTTCTCACTCAACACGATCATCGAGTGGCCTATCATAGTGAGACACTCTTAGATGTTGTTTGTAAGTACCCCGCCTATGATACAGAGATTTATTCCATTGTACAAGCCTACCCCTAACAGAATCATTACATTCTAGGGAAGGAGACCGACATCTATACAAATATGTTGAGATCAATTCCTGCTTCGAAATTTTCCTTCCCTTTTCTATTTTCCAAAATTATTTTTTTTCCCATTTTTTTTCCCTCTTATATACTTTCCCTTGTTTCCCTTTTCCTTTATTCCCTTCTTCTATCTCTTTCTAGTTACCATACTTAGTCCCGTTTCAAAAATCGATGAGTTTGCAGGTAGGAAGATTCGCGGGTCTTAATCCCCATCCATTTTCCTATGCCACAAGTCTGTCTGACCGCCTTTCTATATTATACTTAGCCTTTGTTTCAACATCACGGGTTCACGGGGTCGAAATTTCATTCTCCAAGTTCTTCAATCTCGACTTTTCACCCAAAATTTACTATTCAGTTATTATTCAATTGAATAATACTCCAGTCAACCTAAATGGCAGCATCATCTAGACAACAATTATCTGGAGATACTATGAATATTTTTGGTCATGAAGATCAGAACTTTCAGTGGTCCAGAGCATGATCATATTACTCATCTCCTCCTGCACAAAAATACGTAATATGGACATCCAAAATTCCTCTCGCAGGGTGTGTTCCTAAGGTATTCGACTGCAAAGAAATTGTTGCATGGTGCGTTGAGAAGTACATTTCAAGACAAGGAATTATACAACTCCAATATCATTCCCCCATTTCCCTTTGACCATAATTTTTTCACAATATGTTGAAGCTCCCAGAGCCAACACTTACCTTCAAAGGAGAAGACTGTAGAAACATAACAATGGACTAGATCTCTTGCCTGAATATTTGGAGAATCCCATGACTATTCCAGAAGACATAACCAGGATCCAGGTCGATTCTTTTAAAAAACCATTTCGATATATTGCGTGGTTGTTCACGAGGTTGACAGGCCAGGAAAGAACTGCTACCATTTCTCCCATAATTCTTTATATTTTACATTTTACAGTAAAAGAACAGGCTATCTTTGACTGGAGAAAATTGATTTCCATCGAAATCTCATCCCAGTTATCACATTACAAAAGGGACAAAAAAATATATATGGCTTCCTATTTGGCATTTTCTATAGTGTGTTGTTGTCAATTTCCAAACTTGACTATAAGTAAGAGGGTGAACTGTGAAATAGATCAAGTTACATTCTGGTATTAGGAATTGTGGAGACACAAGAATTCTTTGTATTTTTATGATGTTTACAACGATTTTGTCTCAGTCTTCAAAGAATTGTTGTTTGGTAAAAATACCCCTAGAATATCTTACTAGGATAACAAATTCTTGGAGAAAAAGGGAAACAATAGAATAGATGGAAAATCACAGTGTCATCAGGATATTCTGTTCTAAAGAAAATCCTTGTTTCTTCCATACCATGTATTTGACAAATTGTTTATTACAGAAGTGCCAAGGAAAAACAAATTCTGGTTACATTTTTTCCATGAGAAAAGGAAAAAAATAATTCATCCCCTTGTCGTGGAAGATTGGAGATTTCATTTTTAGGATCATAAATAAAATTGATGATTTTGCAAGCCATTTCAATAACGTAAGATTAAAATATGTTGAAAAGATCAAGGGATTTTTCCCTAAAAAGATTTTTGTGGAACACATGCTTTCGGTAGGATTCAGTAACTCATTCATTCAAACTACCCTAAATGAAGAAAAATAAGAAGGTAGCAACCAAAGTACCCTTGTACACGAGGTTGGTGACCTAGAAACAATACTGAGCACTAATAAGTTGTATAAGCAAAAAGGAAAAGGTCCCAGTGGAAGGAGCGCCTAGTCTCCAACTGTTACTCCCAAAAATACCACATCCCAGAGCAATGCTCCAAAGACTCACCCAGTTAGAAATATTGCCAACAGTAGTTCAAGCATGCAACAAATCCATACTGAAAAGAGAAGAATTGTTCAAAAGACTCACAGAGATATACCTAGAAGGAGGTACTAACGAAGCACAAGACCCTAAATTAATTCTCAACTCAATGTTTCTAACAAAGAAACAATTTGACGAACAAGTTGAGATATTTAAAAGGTTATCAGTTGAATTTTTTTATGGCATACTCGAATAAAATGAAGATGAAATAGACAATTGGCTAGTTGATTCCTCCGTGAAAAATCAAGATATTGAGGAAGCAGTACATGGCATTTCTCTTGACCTAAGAGACTTGGAAGGTGAGTTATTCAACATTAAAATCCAACATGAAATAAATGTCTCACCAATGAAAATTTATATTGAAGATTGGTTCAGCAAGGCAATCGACAAATTAACCAAAGAAGGGCAAGAGATAGTTGAGACGGTTCCTGTAACCATCAATGAAGACAATAAACGAACAACATCAAGCAAGTGAAGACACAAGAGACCATCATAGTAAGTTCACGTTGATCACATTTTTCTTTCTTTATCAGTTTTTCATCCAATTACTCCGCTTCTTTGACTAGAAAGGTTTAACCAAAATATGATAGCTTATCCCTGTCTTCCTTCCATGTATTTCTACTTTGCATCGCCCACCATTCTCCTTATACAAATTACTTCTTGTTCATATTTTATTTATAGTCTATAGGAGCCCCAATCCTAGTCCTAAGGACAAACACATTTAAATTTCAAAGCATTGTAATAGACTATATATTTTTCAGAAATCCCAAGAGAACTATTTCGGGATCAGTTTTGACTGTACTTTGTAACTCTGAGTTTTGAGTATAAAGTATTTGAGTTTGATCTATCATTATCTTTATTTGAGCTCCCCATATTTTTACTCTATTAAATTTCCCTTATGCATGCGAATCGTCTTATTTTATTTTACATGATCATAAATCTTTAGTTTAACTATGATGGATGTGAGGAAATTTTGTCTATCATTTTCAAGAGTATGAGGTGTGCGGTTCCTGGTCATTTCTCAGGAACTCTCTTTAAAAAAGAAATGAAAACATTTTCTTTTTTGTTATTTTTTCTTTCAATCTTTATATTTCTTTGATTATCACGACAAACTTCTGCAAAGTCCCATATTCTAAAAATCTAGAGTCCCAATAAAATCTTAAAATAAAGAGTACCACCTCTATAAAAACGCAGTGGGATTTGTATCCCCGTGAGTTTGTCGTTTCGATCCTAACGGATTCAAGCGTCAACATTTTTTGCGACCATACTGGAGAACGATTTATTTTCAAGATATTTGAGGAACCATAAATCTCCATGGCTCAACGTTTTGAGAAGAAGATTCAAGAAAAATGCTGCTTATTTTAAGCATGACTCACCTTTTTTGTAATTTCAAAAAGAAACGAGAAACACCAAATATTTGGGAGAATGAACTCCCTAGAAACTCCATTGAAAAAATTCAAAATGAAGGGTTTCATTCATGTCATAATGCTTCTTTATATTCTTCATAAAGCCCACCAATGGCTTTGCAAATCTTAGAAAAAGGGAGAAATACTCAAAGAAGGAAGCAATTTCATAATACCCCTTTAAATCTACCAAAAAAAGATTTTCAAATGCCCAATATTCCTATTGAATTTTTTTCTACATTCTTTGGGGATGCTTAAGAAGATGCTGAGCAACACCTTATTAATTTTAAAGGTACATGTTATGATTTCAACCTCACCGAAGACAATGCTACATGTAGATTATTCCTACAAAGTCTACGAGAGGATGCTCTTGAATGGTATAGTTCATTAGTGCCTAACTCCATTACTAGTTGGGATGTGTTAGAAGATTCATTTGCAGAAAATTTCATCCCAAAGGTGCATTCATATGTTTTTGTTGATGTTTTAAATGTTGTTTCCCACCCACCCTCTCCCACATGGACACAAAAAGATGAAATGAATGATTCAGAAGAAGAATATCATGAAACACTGCAAGAATTTTCTGAATCAAATCTTATTGTTGAGAATGAAGGCAAGAATTCCAAACACCAAGAAAATGATATCAACATCTCATATACTCCATATGAGGAATAAATTAAAGAGTCTCCACCAGATAAGAAAGAAGAATTCAGCAAAAATAAAGAAGAATTGGTGGAAGAAAACAATTTTGAGAACAAAGAAGATAGCCATTTCATAGAAGAAGAACATTGCCAATGAAACAATATTCTTGAATGTGGAAAAAGAATAAAATTCTAGTCTCCTATATACTCCTTATGAAGACATTTTGAACAACAAATTTGAAAATGAAATTGAGGAGCCTCCACCAAATACACAAGAAGATTCCAGCCTTGTGATAAATGATGAAACACCACAACAGAACTGGCAGTAAGAAGAATTGATGAAAGAAATGCATCTTGAGAAGAATGATGAACAAGATCACCCTTACAAGAAAGAAGAATCTTTTCAAGATATTTTTGATGAATCAAGAACCTTGGAAGTGGTTGTAAATAAAGAAAATGATGAATGCATGATTATTTCAATAACTCCTCAACCAAGAATTGATTTTATTGAATTATGGTTCTATAGCATGTTGGCCAAACAATGCGATCAAATCTTCACCATAATTGGTATAATTTTTCTCTAGTACATGTTGAGAGTGCCCCTGACTCATTGGTACAAGTCCTAACATATCTCATAACTTTGGAGTTCATTCCACAAATCAGATCAATGCTTGAATGGATCTATGGGAAATTTTCCTATAACTAAGGTTCCTCTTTCTTTCAAGAAAGTTAGGGTAGGTAGATAATGAATATACATAGTTTATTTCTTCAGATGAAGTTTTTTTCAATAAAGAAATTGCTAAGTGTTAAAATTTAGAGATAAATCCATGAAAGAATAATAATTGAAATATTGTATTTTGAAGATGTTTCCATAGCCCAATGGATGGAAGCACCTATCATGAAGATTTGGGATTCTTGAAAACCCACAGCGGGTTATCATCCCACAGTTGGAGGCAGTTGTTGAGATCAATTCATGCTTCCAAAATTTCCTTCCCTTTTCTATTNTTTTTTTTTCCATTTCTTTTCCCTCTTCTATACTTTCCCTTGTTTTCCTTTTCCATTCTTCCCTTATTCTATCCCTTTTTAGTTACCATACTTAGTCACATTTCAAAAATCAGCTGGTTTGCGGGAAGGCGGATTCGCAGGTCTTCATTCCCATCCATTTTCCTATGCCACAAGTTCGTCTGACCGCCTTACTATACTATACTTAGCCTTTGTTTCAACATCGCATGGTTGAAATTTCATTCTCCAAGTAACGCAATCTCCACTTTGCACCCAACATTTCGTGATACTCATTTCAACCATCAGACTTGTTGCGGGTCTTGAGTCCCTAAAAGCATTTTATTTCTCCTATATGGAATTCCGACCAACCATTGTTCTACACTTGACTTATTTTTTATCATCCACAACCGCGGGTTGGCGGGTTCGTAAAAAAATTCATATTCAAAACTACTCTCATCCATCCCCACCATTCTCGTGCTTTTTTCAATATGCATTGAATTTTGTTTAATGCTAACAACTATTTGTACATGATTCGAAAATATTGTCATTAATGGCGAAATAATCGAGGATATTATTCATTAAATTGCATTGATTCACCATTTTCCAAAGGATTGTATTATTGTCATTTGTTTGAAAGGATATATTTCAAGTTATTGTTTAGCTGAAGAATACTCTCGTCAACCTAAATGGCAGCAACAACTAGACAACAATTATGTGGAGATACTTTGAATATTTTTTTTCGTGAAGACCATAAATTTCAGTGGTCCAGAGAATATTCATATTACTCTTATCCTCCTACACAAAAAGATGTAATCTGGACATCCGGAATGGCTCGCGCAGGGTGTGTTCCTAAGGTATTTGACTGCAAAGAACTTGTTTCATGGTGCATTGAGAAGTACATGTTGAGCTAGAGAATTATACAACTCCAAGATCGTTCCCCCATTTCCCTTTCACTGCAAGTTTTTCACATGATGTTCATGAAGCTCCCAGAGCCAACACTTACCTTCAAAGGAGAAGACTGCAAAGATTTTTTGAAGAAACATAACAATGGCCTGAATCTCCTACCTGAATATTTGGAGAATCCTACAACTATTCCATAAGACATAACCAGGATTCAGGTCGATTCTTTTAAAAACCCATTTCAAGAATATTTCAAGATTTAGTGGTTGTTCACCAGGTTGACAGGTCACAAAATCACTGTTATCATTTCTCACATGATTCTTTATATTTTACATTTTACAATAAAATAACAAGTTATCTTTGACTGGGGAAAATTGATTTCCATCGAAATATCATCCCAGTTATCACATTACAAAAGAGACAAAAATTTATTTATGGCTTCCTATTTGGTATTTTCTATAGTGTATTGTTGTCAATTTCCAAACTTGACTATAAGTAAGAGGTTGAACTATGAAATAGATCCAGTTATCTTTTGGTATCAGGCATTGTGGAGACATAAGACGTCTTTTTATTTTTATTAAGTTTACAATGTTTTTGTCTCAGTCTTCAAAGGACTGTTGTTTGGTAAAAATACCCCCAAGATATCTGACCAGGCTAACAAATTCTTGGAGAAAAAAGGAACGATAGGACAAATGGAAAATCACAGTGTCATTAGGATATTTTGTTGCAAAGAAAATCCCTCTTTTCTTCCATACCATGTATCTGGAAAATTGTTTATTACAAAAGTGCAAGGCAATACAACTTATGGTTACATTTTTTCCATGAAAAAGGGAAAAAACAATCCATCCCCTTGCCGTGGAAGATTGGATATTTCATTTTTAGGAACATAAATAAAATTAACGAGTTTGAAAGCCAATTCAATAACGTAAGCTTAAAATATGCTGAAAATATCAAGGGATTTGACCCTAGCAATATTTTTGTGGAACACATGCTTTCGGTAGGATTCAGTAACTCGTTCATTCAGACTACCTTGAATGAAGAAAAAGAAGAAGGTAACAACCAAAGTACCCCTGTACACGAGGCTGGTGACCTAGAAACAATACTAAGCACTAATGATTTGTATACGCAAAAAGGAAAAGGTGCCAGTGAAAGGAGCACCCAGTCTCCAGTTGTTACTCCCAAAACTACCACATCCCAAAGCAATGCTCCAACGACTCACCCAATTATAAAGATTGCCAACGTTAGTTCAAGCATGCAATGAAGCCATACTAAAAAGAGAAGAATTGTTCAAGACACTCGCAGATATAGAGCTAGCAGGAGGTACTAACGAAGTACATGACCCTAAATTAATTATCAACTCAATGTTTCTAACAAAGAAACAATTTGACGAACAAGTTAAGATATTTAAAGGGTTATCAGTTGAAATTTTTTATGGCATACTCGAATATTATGAAGATGAAATAAACAATTGGCTAGTTGATTATTCTGTGAAAAATAAAGATATTGAGGAAGAAATGCATGGTATTTCTCTTGACCTAAGAGACTTGGAAGGTGAGTTATTCAACATTAAAATCCATCATGAAATAAATGTTGCAACAATGAAAAGTTGTATTGAAGATTGGTTCAGCAAGGCAATTGAAAAATTAACCAAATAAGGGCAAGAAATAGTTGAGACGGTTCGTGTAACCGTCAATGAAGAAAATAAAAGGACAAAAAAAAGCAAGTGAAGACACGAGAAACCATCATAGAAAGTTCACGCTGATCACATTTTTCTTTCTTTATCAGTTTTTCATCCAGTTACTTTACTTCTTTGACTAGAAAGGTTTAACCGAAATTTGATAACTTCTCCATGTCTTCTTTATAGGTCTTGCTAATCTGAATTGCCCACCATTATTCTTTTACAACTTAATTCTTGTTCACATTTTCTTTATAGTCCGCGGGAGCCCCAATCCCAGTCCTAATGACAAACACATTTAAATTTCAAAGCATTGTAACAGACTATATATTTTTCATAAATCCCAAGAGAACTATTTCGGGATCAGTTTTGACTGTACTTTGTAACTCCGAGTTTAGAGTATAAAATATTTGAGATTGATCTATCATTATATGTATTTGATATTCCCATGTTTTTACTCTATTAAAGTTCTCTTATGCATGCAAACCATCTTCTTTTATTTTATGTGATAAAAAATCTTTAGTTTAACTATGATGGATGTGAGGAAATTTTGTCTATCTTTTTCCAGTGTATGAGGTCTGTGGTTCCTGGTAATTTCTCAGGAACTCTCTTTAAAAAAGAAAATAAAACATTTTCTTTCTTGTTATTTTTTCTTGCAATATTTATATTTCTTTGATTATCACAAAGGACTTCTACAAAGTCCCATATTCTAAAATTATAGAGTCCCATGAAAATATTAAAATAAAGAGGAGTACCACCTCTATAAAAATGCAGGGGGATTTGTATCCCCATGAGGTTGTCGTTTCAGTATTAACATATTCAAGTGTCAACAAGATCACAAGCCTCTGAAATTCATGCAAACACAAGGAAAATTACAAAATGACCACCATAAAAAGTGATCCACATACTTGCAACAATTTCACCTCAACATTAAATATAAGAAAGGGAAAACCAATTGTGTCGTTTACTACCTTAGTTGACCTCCAGTTGTAGCACTAACCACAGTGCTAGACTCCTATGGGAACGAGACCTCAGGATGGTCCCAACTCTATAACATTTATCTTGACTTCACTACGACCTACCAGATGTTCGAAACAAGCAAGGTCGTTGCCGAATTTCATCTTCAGGATGGATGGTTATGCCATATGGGTCATCTTTGTGTTCCTTCAAGTGAGCATGGGAAGCTGATTTGGGAAGCCCACTATAGTCGAGTGGAAAGACACTTTGGCATGGAGAAGACAGTGGTAGTACTACAAAATTATTTCTATTAGTTGAAGCTTCGACATGATATCAATAAGTATATAAGATCCTTCATTGCCTTGTCCATTGCCAACCCAACCATTAAAAAAAAAGGATTGTACACCCCTCTTACTACTTTCAACGGGCCCTAAGAATGCATCTTGATAGACTACATGTCAGGTCTCCCCTCAACCAAGCATGGAATTGATGGTGTATTCGTGGTTTTTGATCATTTCTCTAATATGGCCATTCTGATAGCTTGCAAGAAGATCATCATAGTTGAGGCCACTACTAAAATCTTCTTTGAGTGAGTGTGGGTAGACTTTGGATTACTATAGACCATCATATCATATTAGAACACAAGTTTCTTGAGTACATTCTAGTCAATCCTCTAGCCATTGTTGGACACCAAGCTCACCAAATCCACTACCTTCCATCCCCAAACTAATGGATAGATAGATGTTGTAAATAAGATGATCGTTCATATATTACAAATGTACAACTCAAATCATCCACACACATGGGATGAGAACCTTCCTTATATTCAACACAACTACAATAGAGCTCTCCATAGCTCAACTGGACACAACCTTTTCTAGGTGGGCCTAATATTTCAAACATTGGGCTGCATTGATGTAGAACTTCCCTGTGCATCCACATATGAATAATATTCCCTTGCTCAATCTGAGGCTGACAAAGCCACCAAATTCATAGAATGGATCCATCACATCTTCCAATAGGTTCATTATATTTTACAAAAATACAATGCTAAGTACAAGAAGCACTATGATCAACACTGAGTTCCAAACAATTTTCATGTGGGAGACAAAGTTTGGTTGCATTTGTAGAAATAATTCCTTATAGGAACCCATCAGATGTTACATCCACTTATCTATGGCCCTTACACCATCACCAAGGATGTGGGCGACAATAATTTTGAGTTATGTATTCCCCCCTTCATTGGCTTGCACCCAATATTCAATGTGGACCTCCTTCGGCCATATTTTCCACCACTATTGGACACATCGGAAGTGGTAGAGTAGCTGACACCTACATAGCTCAACCCCAACTACATGGAATAGGAAACCATTTGTTGTCACCTAATGTTGGGCAGAGGTTGTGTGTGTGCCACAAATCAACATTGTGTGCATGCTAGAAAATATGTACTACATAACACCTAGGTTCAACATCTGCACCAACTAAGAATTCACTCTGCGTGCCAACCCATTTTGTACTACGTGCAATAAGTTAAAGAAATCGCATACATACTAGATATGAAAAGATATTTGGGAATCATTGTAAAGGATTTTGGAACAACCTGAATGGTCATGGTTGAGGTTGTGGATGAGCTGGCGAGTTTGTTATGATTGCCACACTCTGTGGAAGATATGGGTGATGCATGTGGATATGTAAGGGATGGATTTTGAGTAGGTAAGATATTTCATTGTTATATGAGAAATAGATGATCCAGAGCTCGATTTATGCTTTAGTTTTCACTTTCTGTTATGCTTGTTATGTCTGGTTATGTTACGTATCTTGACCAGAGAGAGAAAATATATCTAAAGCACATGGCACATCTTTTGTTTTTATTGTTAATTCATTTTGAGTAGGATTCAACCTCTGTGTATGAGAATGATTATGAATACCTTTGAGTTTAATGAATAAAGGATAAAGCACAATTATCTTTGTATCTAATGATTTATGGCTTGAATGTATGTTTTTCTTACAATAGCTCATTTTACATTATCCTGCATAGTAAATAGTGGTAGTTATGAATGAATGAATGATTATTCCTTAGAAGTTTCATGTTTTTTCTATTCCTTCACATCCTACACAAGATCTATGCTCTCTGTGATTCCCATGGCGTCTCATGTGAGACCTTCTTCAATCCTTGAAGATTGAATATACCAATTCTTATGGGGTTTTGTTGGTAGATCGTATCGAACCTTGGGTTTGTAACCCCCCAGTCGAGCCAAAAAATGGTTCCATCACTGGGACCTGAAGGTTTTGTAATACATTTTAAAGGAGGAAAAAATTGTGGAAGGAAAATGTTAGAAAAATGTACTAGGAAAAGGTTAAAACATTAGGATGTTTAGACCACTAGGAACACATTCACCAAAAAACAATAAAAACTAGTGGAATGTGATCATATATTTTTCATGATAATGTAGTTTTCCTCCATAATCAACTATGTGTATGCATGTGTGCTCTATGCTTATCATGGACCATTTTTCCTATTAAAAATTGTCAATATTTATTGTTGGCCTTCTAGAAAAACAATATTTCAAAAAGTAACTTTCAATTATATGGTTAAAATCATCATTTTTTATGGGTGGAATGTTTTTCAAATACATATATAAAGTTACATTGCATGTTTTGACCTTTGAATTATAATATGTTAAATCGTGTATTATTTGTATGATGTGGTTTATGTGAAGAGACTCAACTAGTTCCTGTTGAAAAAATGTGAAATGTGAGGTCCAACTAGTAATAGATTAATGTGTTAGGATGATAGTTTGGTTATTATGTCTCCATCATGCACTTATGTAAAATAATGCACACATAAAATATATAATATAATAACATAACCACCTAAAAGGTTGCTTGAAAAAGTAATAAGGCATCTATGATACCACAAGAGGGGAAGAGGAAAGATGGTGCTTGGGTAATTTGACTTAATAACGTTCCTTGATAGGTTCTACCTTGTTTTCTATGTCCTATACAACATCAAATTGACTTAATTTGTCATATTCATATTTTCCCCATGCCTTTCGGGAAGGATATATTAGCCATACAAGGAAAGCATGCATTATTCAAATTATTGGGGGAAAGAAATATTCATTGACTCATAGATCACTCTTTCATTGTCCAATGAGCTTTCATCTCCCATGTTATGTGTATTTTCCCTTTTTTGGGTTATGAAGGAACATGTGTAAATTACATTATTGTTATGCATGTGAATGGAAAGAGAACCCCATGGAATTATCACTAGTAAGAACATGTGGAAGTTGAGGACTTTTTTCTTAAAACATGAGAGAAAATGGGATTATTTTGAGGGAAAAATATGGTTGGAATGCCCACAACAACGAAAAAAAAACATTATTAAACTTGCAACCTTGATATTGTTGCTCATGCAAAGTTGGAGCCAAGTGTTTCACAGTGAGAGAATTAACTATGTCATGAGAATGATGGGTTGGGTTTAGTGAGATTAGAGTCTTGTAGGATATTCCTTCACCCTAATGGTATCATTCTATATCTTTGGGGTGAAATCCATTGTTGATTCCTACAATTGGGTGGTAAATCACTCCTAAAAAACCAATTTGGTGGACTTAACCTTAATTATAGTTAAGTATTCATATTATCTCTTTATGGAATGCTTTCTATTTTGATAATTTCTTGAATTCAATGGAAAATGAATGAATCATGTTTATGCAATTTTTATTCCATTGCAATTTTGTATTTGCAAATGAATTATGTATTGTATCATTGTTAAAGTTTGAATTCAACCTAACAGATGGTTATGAAAAGATTAAATTTACTATGTAATGCCCTGATGGTTAAGAGAGACATATGGACACCTCACATATATAATTGATACAAACAATTGTTTTGTATGGATATCTTGTTGGTTTTTATGCCTCTCCAATGAATCTTGTTGGTTTTTATGCCTCTCCAAAGAAATTTAAGCACCATAACAAATGGGAGTTTGGGTCTGCAAATATGCAACAACCAAAGTATGATAAATACGACCCTAACAAACAGTCTCCCGAAAACTAGTCCAAGCCACAGGAAAAGAAGGGTCATGGGAAGACAAAGAAGGACACTGGAAAATGGTGTGATTTCCACAAAATCCCCTGGCACAACACTGAGGAATGTCACTCAAAATAGTCATTGGTGGTCGAGATCAAAGACAAGGAGCCGAACCCTGATTCAGAATCTGATTCTGAAAATACTGGTAAAAGACAGATCATCGATGCAGACCCCACTGCTATTGTCGCGACCACATCAATTCAACCAGAAGAACCAATAGATCTTGAAGAGGGGGAGCACATTTTTCATTCACAGATGCGGGTGAAGGGGGACCCTGCTGCATTTTATTGTTGATAGAGGAAGCGGGAAGAACCTCATCTCAACAGAGGTCATCAAACAGTTGGGATTTTCAACAACACCACACCCGCAACCATACAACATTGGGTGGCTTTTCCAAGGACAAGATCTCCGTGTCAGCCAATAGTGTTGATTGTCATATGACATCCAACCCTTCAAGGATGAGGTATTATTTGATGTTGCCCCACTGGATGTCTATGATGTTCTCTTGGGCCAGACATATATGTGAAAAAACCATGTTATTTATGAGTCTCTACCCCAGAGTGTCATTGTTTCTGTGGGGTGTCATCTCTACAGAATACCAGAGGCAGTTCCGACTACTGTTCCACCTAAACAGTGCCACAAGGTAGTATCTCATACTACAAAATTCAGTTTCTTCACAATCTGTTCAACATGTGAACATAAGGATACTTCAACCACTACAGCCTTGGCCCAAGCACCTTCTATCCAATAGAAGCAGGTCAACAAGATTGCAACAAAGTGTAAAGATTCCTTCTGTACACAAGCATCTCATGTATCCAGACTGGTTAAAAAGGTACAACCCTTCCAGACACATGTTCGTGACAACCTTCAACAAACTAAGCAACACAACTTTTCCAACAAGGCAAGCAACTCATCAAGATACAGATTCAACAAACTCTTTTTCCTCCCCTCTGGGCACTCAACGCAATGGAGAACATTGTTTCCTGAGGGAGGATTGATCCAGGTGGATATCGGTGGCCACCCACCTTTTCCAACTGGCTCAAAACATTTTTTTAGCAATTTTGGTAATTTACTATTTTTAGCAGTTTTTCGGGTCTTGAAACTTCCAAAGTCGTTTTGATGCCCTAAACAACGTTTTTGGGGAAAACGGGGAGAAATGTATAAGTTCCTTTGTTATTTCCCCCAAAATTAATCTCCTCGATGATACCTTTCCAATGAGATACCATGTGCCTAAAACGGAGATCGTATGTAAAAGTTACAACACTGGGAAGTTGATGTACTAACTTACCCAAATGGGGCCCACATGACTTTTGGCACTTCATATCCTAGGGTTAGGTCTTTGGATGTCCAAGGTTTTTGGCATTCCTGTTTTTTGTAAAAAGGCCTTCAGAGCCTCATTGTAATCATCTTCTTGTGAATGTGAGTAGCCATCACATCTCTTCTCAGAGATAAGCTGCCACCATTCTAGCGAGTCTTTCACTCTATTTTTTTACAGAATCGGTACATTTATTTCATTAACATAAATTGTGTATTACTGTATCTCGGTGTTTATGGTTGCATATCTGATACATTTTTGTTATATTATTGGATATCAACGATATCTTTGTGCATTTCTTTATTATATCCCCGCTCTCATTTCGTGTCAAAAATAATCCAGATCAATATTGGTCCTTTGTGACTTGGTACAATAGGGTAATAGAAAATTTGTGGAAAGAACATGGTGAGAAAATGAGATTTTATCAATGTGAAATCATTTATGCATAACAACAATTTTGAATGAGGAGAAAATCTCTATGCATAAATTCAATTCACTTTATTTAGGAGAAAATATCTATTCATAAATTAAATTCACTTTATTTAGGAGAAAAAATCTAAGCATAAAAAGAATTTACTTTATCAAATATTTGAAATATTTGTTCATGCATTGGCAGGTTTGGCAACACCTCAAACCATTAATCTTGTAGGAGACATTAAGAAGCAAAAGTTCATAGTTCTTATTGGCTCATGTAGTACCCACAACTTCATTGATCAAATATTAGCAGAGAGCCTCAATTGTTTTGTGTATCCAGTGACAAATTTTCAAGTTGTGGTTGCTAATGGAGGGAGTATTGATTGTGTAAGAAAATTCCATGACATTAAACTTAGTATGGGAGAACATAACTTAGGAAGCCTAGTGTATGCCATTACCATTGGAGGAATAGATGTTGTTATGGGGATTCACTGGTTGAGAACAATAGGTACAATTTATACAAACTATAAGGAATTATTCATGATATTTGAATTGGAATGAAGTCAATATGAACTCAAAGAGTTAAAATATGGACCTTCTCAGGTCATCATCTCTCATATAGTGTGAAAACCCTTAAAAAAGGGTAATAGGGGAGTTTTGGTTAGACTTTATTCTATGGAAGTAAAGTGGGAAGATGAAAATAGGGCCAGAAGAATTAAAATGCACCTTGGAAAAACACCATAATGTCTTCCAAGAAATTCCTCGAGGGATACTTCCATCTAGAGATCATGAACATCATATTAAACTAATTCCTAGAAGTACTCCTCCTAATAAAATGCCTTATAGATATCCTCATGAGTAAAAAGGGGATATTGACAAAATGATACAAGACATGATGGATTCAAGTATTATTTAACTAAGTAGGAGTTCATTTTCTGTTCCAGTATTTATGGTGAGAAAAAAGATAATTATTGGAGGACATGTCCAAATTATAGATATCTAAACAAAATCACCATCAAGGGTAAATTCCCTATTCCAATTATTGATGAGATACTAGATGAGCTTCATGGAGTGGCTTATTTAACAAAGTTAGATCTTAAATCAAGATACCACCAAATCGTATTACGAAAATAAGACATCCCAAAAATATATTTCAAAACACATGAAGGGAACCATGAGTTCTTGGTCATGGCTTTTGGGTTAATTGATTCCCCTTCTACTTTTCAAATCCTTGTGAACCAAATTTTTCAATCCCTACTTAGAAAGTTTGTGTTGGTTTTCTTTGATGATATACTTATATATAGAAAAATCATGGGAAGACGACATTAAACATGTGGATGAAGTCCTATAAATTCCAGAGAACAATCAATTATATGTAAAAAGATCCAAACTTTACTTTGGGAAAAAAGAAGTATAGTATTTGGGCCATATTGTTCAAGGGAATGGGTTATATGGACCCTCAAAATATCCAAGCTATTACAAAATGGCATATTCCTAAGAACATCAAGATTCTTAGAGTATTTTTGGGTCTTATGGGATATTATTGGAAATTTGTTAAGAATTATGCATGCATTGCAACTAGGCCCACTCACATCTCTCTTGAAGAAAAAATAATTTGTATAGAAGGAAGAGGCTACCTTGGCATTCTCAGTATTAAAGGATTCCATGTCTTCTACATCGTTATTGGAAACACCTAATTTTGGTAAAAAATTCATAGTTGAATGTGATGCATTGGGACAAGGAATTGTAGAAATATTCACATAATAAGGGAGACCATTGACCTTTGAAAGTAAACAATTCAAGGGAAATGACTTGGTGAAATATACATATGAAAAAGAAATGGTAGCAATTTTACACGAAATTAAAAAATGGTGGCAATATCTCATCCAGAGGAATTTTAATGTCAAGATGGACCATGATAGCCTAAAGTACTTTTTGGAGAAAAAATTGTCATCAGAAGAGCAAAAAAAATGAGTATAAAAAATGCAAGGGTTTGATTTTTAAAGAATATTAAAAGGGGGGGAGGATAATGTGGTAGAAGATGCCCTTTTCCAAAATAGAAAAAATCTCAATTTTATATTACATTACATCTTCCATTCCTACGTGGTCCGAAAATCTCGCCAAGAATGGAAAAATCACAATACTATTACACTGAAAATAAAATGTACTAAGTAAGGGAGGAAATATATGCAACATTGGGAGTGGAAGAGAGATATTCTTTGGTACAAGGGTAGAACATTTGTATTCCCTCAATCAAAGTTGATGCAACAAATAGTAAGGGAGTCTCATGAATCTTCGATGGAAGGACATTGAGGGTTCCTTAAAACATATGAAAGGATCAAAAAATAATTTTCGTTGAAGGAATGAATAAATATGTTCAAGAATTTGTAAGAGAATGTCAAGTTTTCCAAAGAAATAAAGGAGAGACATTAAAAGATCCAGATTTAGTTCATCCTTTACACATACCTAATCAAATATGGGAAGAGATATCAATGGATTTCATTACAGGTTTACCAAAATCAGAAGGTAAGGATGGCATTTTTGTGGTAGTGGATAGACTCACAAAATATTAACATTTTTCTGGAATTCAAAGTACATATAGGGAAAGTCAAGTAGAAAAATTGTTCGTGAAGGAAATTCATAGACTTCATGGATTTCCTAAAGTAATGGTAAGTGATAGAGATCTAAAATTCATATGAATTGTTTGGAAAGAATTGTGGAAGAACAGTGGAACAAGAATAGCTATGAATTCAACATATTGTCCACAAATAAATGGTCAAACAAAAATAGTTAACAAATGTTTAGAGGGTTATCTACATTACTATTCTCTAGATAAGAAATATCAATTGTTGAATTGGCTTCCTTTAGGAAAATGGATGTATAATGCCACATATCACATATCTACTAAGATTGGATATTTGTCTCCTAGTATCTCATACATTTTAGAGGACAAGTCCAAAGTGTAGGTAATAGAGTCGCATATGGAGAATATTAAAGAAACTCTCACAATTCTTAAGGAAAAACTTCAAATGGCACAAAATAGGATGAAGCGACATGTAGATCAACATTGAAGTGAAAGACAAATTGAGGAGGGTGATTGGGTATTTTTGAGACTACAACCTTATAAGAAATATACTTGCAAACAAAATTAGTATAAAAAATCAGCTCCAAAATTTTATAGACCCTACAATATTATTTGCAAGATTGGACAAGTGGCGTATGAGTTAGATTTTCCTTCCCCTCGCATTCATACGGTTTTTCATGTATCTTTTCTAAAAAATATTTTGGGACAAACTATGCCAGTGTAAGCACAACTTCTAGAATTAGATAAAGAAGGGAAGTTGATTCTTGAACCAAAAAAAGTTATAAATTGATGTTTTATATCTCTTCGGAATCGAACCATTATGGAGTACCTAATCAAGTGGAATAATATGCCTCTAGAAGAATCCTCATGGGAAAATGAGCAATTCATGAAGAAACATGCCCTCAATTACAAGCTTTGAGAGAAAAAAGTTTTTAAAAGAGAGGGCTATGTTAAGGCCCCTAAGGCCCTAACATTCATTCACTATTAGTTTATTATTTATCGCTAGGTTGGATTAGGTTGTCTTAGGTTAGGTTACATCATTCTCACTTTATCTCTAATTTATAATAAAAGAGACTCATTTGTATATGAATCTCATCTTGTCTTGTGCATTGGATATATTGTAAAAGGAGGTTTCCCCCTCGAAGTGGATTATTCATTGGATATTTTTTGGATTTTGATTCATAATAGTGTACATTGATCGTGATGGAATGGGATCCTTCATGCTAACAATCCAGTCTCCTTAATTGTCCATAGCTTGAGCCTTGTCGGGGTTAAACATCGTAGAGCATGTGCCGATAGTGAATCATATTTATGCACACCCAATTTAGATCAAGATAAAGTAACAATAAAAATGTCGGTTAGTTATAAACTATATATTTCTTGTTATATTATCAAAAGAGTCCCTATCAATTAAAAGAAACACCATCACTCAATTTAGAATGTAGCTTCATCTATCATTTCAAGCTAACTAATTTACCGGGATTGTAGGGATACTAAGGTGTGTTACACTTAGATTGACTACTAACTACCTACAAGAATTGAAAGTACACCCGCCATAAAGACTCATAAGAATTGTTCTTGATCTGTTAAAATGGAAATTGATATCCAGGTATCATTTAGCTACTAACCTATGTGGAGTAAAAATAGGAGATTAGAATTGCTTTAATGGAAATGGTTTTAACTTTTTTGTAGTTATGAAACCATTATTTAGAAAGTAATTTTCTTAGTGGTAACTATCAATGTTTAAATGAAATGAAAAGAGTTTACAAATATTATTTTCTATAAAAACTTATGAATCAATTTATTTATTTATTTTGAACTAACCAAACCTAGAGTTAAATTTAACACTAAGTCTCTCGACATAGATTATTTGGAATATTTACACCAAATGATTGGAAGTGAAAGGTAAAAAACCATTTCATGTGCTTACCAATCAAGGCATCCACTCTTCACAATAAGACAAAATATAAAAACTCATTTGTTGATTGAGAAGAAAATGATCCCATGAAAGGATTCAAAGTTCCAATATTATCCCTTGAAATATGTAATGCCTTTTAAGACTAAAATTTGATAAATGGTCTCACCTAAGTTCTTATCCTTTAAAACTAAATAACCCAAAAGAAAACCCATATACGGATATCAAATTCCTTTCCTTATTAGTCCCTGCGCCCAAGGGGCTCAGGGGCTAATAATAATGGTTTTTTTAGTTTCGCAATTAGGTGGCACAAAAATCAATGAATTTAAATTATTTTAACCTAAAGTTTAAGAGGTTCATACAATATAAGTTGGAAATTCATCCCATTTTAAGCTAACTTTTCAATTCAACCTCTTATTTGGCCTCTTCTCGAGGAGAGGCGAAAGAAAGTTTAGCTTATCTTTACCTTAAAGTGCACATTTGTGTTCTGAATTTTTCACATCGAAGTAATGCTAGAGATGAGTCTAGCATTACTTCTTAACGTTAAATCTTTGCATGCTCCAATGTATCATATCTAGTCCATATCCCATGTTGTTAAATGTTTGCATGCTCCAATGTATAGTCCATATCCCATGTTGATCTCAGGTTTCCACCTATAACCCCATGCAAACCACCATGCCAACATGTTGGTTTTACACACAACATCCTCATCCCTTTTCTTTATTCATCTCTTTTCTTTCTTCATGCTGTCGCTCCAAATTTCCAGTGTCCATTTCTTTTGATCCCCTGATCCCCGCAAAATCCTCTCCCAAATCCTCTTCGTTGATCCCCGCAAAGTCCTGTACTTGCAAGAAGGAGGTTAGAACAGACGAAGAATTCCAACAACACATAAATGAAAACACACCAGAAGAAAAAAGAATCAGATATAAGTTCCACAATGCTTGCATCTGTTTGAAATTTAAATTGTTGATGAATTCTTTATTTCAGAATTGACTATTTGTTAAATTTATTTACTAATATGACTACATCTTGAATATTTAGTTGCAGAGAAAAATCCATAAATATACAGCTCCTACCTCCCGGCTAAGTGGATCCCATTCATTCAAGGCGTATCTTCTGAAAGAGGAGTTATGAAAAAATTATCTTATGTTGCATGGTTTCCATTAGCCGTGTTCTTCTTGCCCCACTTCCTAGATGTTGATTTGGTCCAGACATTAGTGTTTTTCCTTTTGAGATTTTTAATAATAGTATCCCCACCAAATGCCCCCATTGCAGACAGTGATTTCCTCTTATGGGTAGCCCTGCCTAGAGTTTTAGGGTTTTAGGGTTGAAGTCTTTGTTGAACATATCTTTTATAGATAACTATAAAAATCATGGGAAACAAAAGTTTGCGCAAGAGAAAATATGATCGCACTCAAGATGATACTCGCCAAATCGAGCAAAGGAAAGAGATTTATCGGAGAAAGAAACAAGAACGTGCG
>JASDQU010109294.1:140173-160844 GCA_032191745.1 Picea mariana
AATGGGTTATGGAATTTTTATTTTAATTTTAAAATGATTTTTAATTTGTTTTTTTCTGTTGTAGAGATTTTTTTCCTTCAATTTTATTTTTATTTTTAATGTAAATTTATTAAAATTAGAGTTATTTAATAAATAAATTTTTAAGTCATCATTTAATAGTCAATTTTGATTTTTTAATCTACAATGGTACCAATTGTTGAGTCCACAATTTAAACATAATTTTAACTCAAAAAAAGGGTGCTATTAGTAGCACCACTTTATCATTTGAGGGTTACTTTAAGGTTTTAAGGTTTTTGTCAAGTTTGTGATTTCAAACAAGTCATTATTTTAACCACTCCCCCAAAAAGGGTGCTACCAATAGCGCCACTTTTTTATCCGAGTGTAAAAATAACCACTCAATGTGACCTCTAAAAAAAGAGAATTATGGAGAGTTCTCGTTAAGTTGGTAATTTTGTTAATACCCTTACCTAGTGCTCAAAATATCCTAATGATTCCCATATCCCCACCCGAAGGCCAAAGATCCTCTCAATATGTCATCTATGGTGGTTTTAGGTTCATTCATGACCCTTAAACCCTAGAAGCTACCTAAAGCCTTAAGAGGATGAGTATGGTGGTTTGAGGCATTGCATTTGGCCTTGGATGCCTAGAATATTTATACTTTGACTAAGGCTTGGATTCCCCCCCTCGACCATATCAAGGCCTTGAGACCATAACTAATTCTCAAAACATTGTGAGGTTACTAACATCCTTTCTTAGAGGCCAAGGATGCCCTCCATAGGTCATCTGTGGTTCTTTAAGGCATTATTCATTGCTTTGGTTGCCTCAAACCTTTCTTTAGGACCTAAGGCATGGAATTCTTCCCTAGATCATTTCCAGGGCCCTAGGACACATGCCTACTTCTCAAAACCACCTAGTGGTACTGACATCCCCAATAATAGGCCAATGATAATCTCAAGAGGCAATGTATAGTTGTTACATGCATCCTTCTTAGCCCTTGATGGATAGAATATTCCTTTATGACCTAACATTTATGTTTCCTCCCTTCATGTATAGGGCCCCAAGACCTATACCCAATGCTAAAAAATGCTAGTGGTACCTATATACCTAGTTAAAGGTAATATATTCCCTCGACAAGTCATTTGTGGTGGTTCAAGGTGTCATTCTTGGCCCCAAATCCCTACAAGATTCCTTTAGGGCCTAAATTTTTTGTTTATTCCCTTGACCATATCCAAGTTCTGGAGACTTGCACTCAATGTTCAAAAACTCATAATGTTGACTATACCCATTCAAAGACCAAGGATACCCTAGAAAACTCCTTTATGGTGGTTCAACGTGTCATTGATGACCCTAGATTCCTATAAGTTTCCTTTAGTACCTAAGGCTTAGGTTTCCTCTCTTGATCATGTCCAAGGACCCAAGACCCATGCCCAATGCTCAAAATATCCTAACAATGTCCATATCCCCACTTCAAGGCCAAAGATCCCCTTAAGAGGTCATCTATGGTTGTTTTAGGTGTCATTCGTGACCTTTGAGCCCTAGAAGCTTCCTAAAACCTTGAGAGGTCGAGTGTGGTGGTTTGAGGCATCCTGTTTGGCTCTAGATTCTTAGAATATTTGTACTTCAACTAAGTCTTAGGTCCACCCCTCGACCATATCAAGGCACTTGAGCTCTATTGGTGTTGTCCATGGCACTTGAGCCTCAAAAGTTATGTTTAGGGCATAAGGTTAATGTTTCCCTACTTTGATCAATGCCAAAGACCTCTATGTGTTATTTCCCTACCATGCCTATGTTCAAGTCCTCCACACCCAATTGTGTTGCATGAAAAATATTAATGGAACCCATATCCAACTATAAGGGAAAAAACCCACTAGCAAGGGCTCATATCACCATGTCTAGNCATGCAACACAATTGGGTGTTGCATGAAAAATATTAATGGAACCCATATCCAACTATAAGGGAAAAAACCCACTAGCAAGGGCTCATATCACCATGTCTAGGTTTTATTCATGGCACTTAAGCTCAAGAAGGTTCAATTAGGGATTAAGGCCCTTGTTTACCCCATTGACCATGTTTACACATCCAGACCCATTTCTAATGCACAAAACCTACTCACCACACTTGTATCTCACTTGAAGGTCTACAAAAAAACCCTATAAAGGACTCATGTTGGTTCAAGGACTTGTTCAAGGCTCTTGTTCCCTAGAATATTTAATAATATCCTGAGGTTCTTGTTTTTGAACCTTGACTATGTTCAAGGCTCTACAACCCATTGTTGGAGCATAAAAGATCTTAATGACATCCATATCGAATTTTGATGCCAAATACCCCATAGATAGGGTTAGTCTTATGGCTATGGGTCTATTCATGAAGATTGAGCCTAAGAAGTAGTATTTAGGTCCTAAGGCCCAAATATTTTCTTACCCCAACCATAATACTTAATCTCTATAAGGTTCATTTAGGGATTAAGCCGCGTGTTTCCCCCCTTACCATGTTTAGAACTTGTATCCCATTTCCAATGCACAAAACCTACTCATAGTACTCGTATCCCACTCAGATGCTAAATAACACTAACTATGGCCCCAATAATGATTTGTGGTATATTGAAACACTAAATAACACTAACCAGAGCCACTAGAAATCTTTGGTTGAATCAGATGAAGTATATTGAAACAATTCTGAAACGTTTCAACATGCAAGATTGCAAACCAGTGAAGGTGTCAATTCCTATGGGAGCAAGGTTAATTTCTAAACACTGTCCAAAGACACAAGAAGAAATAAAGGACATGACATGTGTTCCCTATGCAATTTTTGTTGGTAGTATAATGTATGCGATGGTCTACACTCGACCAGACATTTCCCATGCAGTGGGAGTGTTGAGAAGGTACATGTCAACACATAGAAACGAGAATTGGAAAACTATCAAGGGAGTATTCAGGTGTTTGTGTGGCACAAAGGACTATACTATATGATACCAAAGAAAACCTGGAGGTGACGGTGGTAAATTAAATGCACACGGCTTTGTCGACGTCGACTAGGCTGGATATCGATGGAGGTCGACCAATGGATATGTCTTCAAGATGTTCGGTGAAGAAATAATTTGGATGAGTAAGCGACAAGAGACATGCAGTCATAGCCTTGTCAACAATAGAAGATGAATACATGGAAGCCACTCATGGAAGCAAAGAAGCAATATGGCTTCAAAGGATGTGTTCAGTAATCGAGTTTGAGCAGAGAGATATGAAGATAAGTTGTGACAGTCAAAGTGCAATACTTCTGGAAAAGAACCTTTGTGACAGTCAAAGTGCAATACTTCTGGAAAAGAACCTTTCTTATCATTTGAAGAGTAAGCACATTGGTGTACACTACCATTTCGTAAGAGATATGGTGGAAAGTAACAAGGTGTTACTGGATAAAGTGGACATGCTGGAAAACATAGCAGACTCGTTGACCAAGTCTGTGAGTGTTGTGAAGTTCTATTGGTGCAGAGAGGCAATGGCCATTGTTGCCCTGGGTTTGTGAATGAAAGTTCAGGAATCTCTTTGTTTCAACAAAGAAGACAACAAGTGGCATAATGTTTGGTTGTTATATTCTTTGTAGTTAAAGTCTAGTTGAAGTGTATCGACTTACAGTCGAAGTCGAGGTGGATCGACAATAGCTTGAGAGTCGAGGTAGATCGACAATAAGTCGAAGGTCAAAGTTAGTCGACTAGGTAAATTCGAAGTCGAAGGTCGAGGAGGTTCGACATGGTAACGGCATCGACAACAAGTTGAATAGGTCAACGAGAGAGCATGTGGCGACCGAATGAAGATCATATGAAGGCTGAATGGTAATCCGACTTGGATTCGACTGTAACAGAATATTGATATTCGCAGGATTTGTAGCCAATGATATGCATGGATCTGTAATCTTTTTTGGGTGCCATTTCTTTAGGGTTTTCCTGTTCCAAAGCCTATAAAGAGGCGTGTTGTAAGTTCATAAATTATAATCAATGAATCATAAGATAGCCAATATTTAGAGAAATATTTAGATGTAGGTTGTTGGTCATGCAGATGTAAGCCAGATTGGCTATAGGGTTATTCTTGCGTAAGAAAGAGGGCATGATGTCGATTTTGTATTAGGTGTGGACCAAGGTTAGACATGTAACCTTTTATTCATATCGAATAAGACAACAAGAGAGCAGAACGCTCAAGGAATGTTGGTTTTCCCGGTCTGGGTTTCCAAGGTAAAATGTTTGTGTATTGTGTGATTGCTTTGTCATTTACGTTGTTGATTAAATTATTCTTCTCTTATGCTAGGTTTAGTGTGGAAGTGCATCTCATTTCCTGACAATGTGGTTCTTTGAGTCATTATTCATGGCTCTGGATGACTCAAATATTTCTTTAGGACCTAAGGCATGACCTTCTTCGCTAGATCGTTTCCAGGGCCCTAGAACACATGCCTACTTCATAAAACCACCTAGTGGTACCGACATCCCCAATCATACGCCAATGATACCCTCAATAGGCCATGTGTAGTTTCTAGAGGCACTGTTCTTATCCCTTGATGGATATAATATTATTTTATGGCCTAACCTTCATGTTTCCTCCACTCATGTATAGGGCCCCGAGACCTATACCCAACGCTCAAAATCCTAGTGGTAACTATATACCTAGTTAAAGGTAGCATATCCCCTCGACATGTCATTTTTGGTGGTTCAAAGTGTCATTCTTGGAACCATAAATCTACAATATTCCTTTATGGCATAACTGATCCAGATCTTGAGGACTAATATCCGGAAGGCTTGAATGTCAAGTGAGGAGGAGAGAAAACACACAAACCTGCCATCAAAATTAATCACAAGAACATTGATGAATTGAATACACCACAAAATTATGATAAAGAGAGGAGTTGGAGAAGAATGATTCCATTAAGAATAACCATTACATGCAATGGTGCCAATTTTGAAACCTCTCCTTCCCAACCTTCACTTGCTTCCTATTTCCCTTTTATAAAGTGTCTTTTTGACGAAGTTAATTTTGGTTAGGTTTGACTCTGTGAATTTCATATCTATCAAGTTCCCTTTTACAAAAAAATATGAATTTATAAGTTATCCATCCGAACTTAGACTGTAATCCCCCCTAATATTCAGATCAATCCTCCCCTCTTAGAAAATGATGGTCTGCATTATTTCACCCATGATAAAAAAATAAACCCCATTATGTTCATCGTACCATCATGATTACAATGTGTCAAGTGTCATTGAAGAGAAGGGTTTTGTGTGGTTAACCCATAACCATGGGTTTATGGATGAACCATAATTGGTTTGGAAATGACAATCTTCTTGTTGACATCAATTACAATTTATGAGGTGTTTTACATGGGTAAAAAAAATACAATAGGATTTAATAAATCCAAAAAAAAAAAATTGAAGTCAAACAATTATCCAGATTATTTTCGGCATGAAATGAGAGCGGAGATATAATAAAGAAATGCACAGAGATATCATGGATATCCAATAATATAACATAAATGCATCAAATATGAAACCATAAACACAGAGATACAGTAATACACGATTTCTATTAATGAAATAAATGTAGAGAGATTGTAAAAATACAGAGTGAAAGACTCGCTAGAATGGTGGTACCTTATCTCTGAGAAGAGATGTGATGACTACTCGGATTTGCAAGAAGATGATTACAATGAGGCTCTAGAGGCCTTTTTACAATAAATAAAATCCAAAACCCTAACCCCGGAAGATGAAAATCCAATAGTTTTGTGGACCCTGTTTTGGGTAGTTTGGTGTATCAACTTCCCAGGGGCGTAAGTTTGGAATACGATCTTCGTTTGGGGCGCACGATAGCTCGTTGGAAATGTATTACCGAGGAGATTCATTTAGGAGGTTCAATTAGAAAATTTGAATATCCTTGAGAAGCTAGATCTCAAAAAACCTTCATTTAGGCCCTCAAAATGGCCCCGGAAGTTAAAAACTGCTAAAAATAGTAAATTACCAAAATTGCCAGAAAATTGTTTTGAGCTAGTTGGAAAAGGTGGGTGACCACCGATATCCACTTGGATCAATCCTCCCTCCTTAGCAAGCAATGGTCTCTATTGCGTTGAGTTCTCGGGGGAGAGGGAAAAGCATTTATTGAATCTGCATCTTCATGAGTTGCTTGCCTTGTTGGAGAAGTTGCATTGCTTAGCTTGTTGAAGGTTGTCACGAACATGTGGTTGGAAGTGTTGGGCATTTTTAACTAGTATGGCTACATGAGATGTTTGTGTGCAGAAGAAATATTTACACTTTGTTGCAATCTTTTTGACCTGCTTATGTTGGATAGAAGGTGCTTGGGTCGAGGCTATAGTGGTTGCAGTATCCTTTTGTTCATCTTTTGAACAGATTGTGAAGAAGCTGAATTTTGTAGTATGAGATACTACCTTGTTGCACTATTTAGGTGGAACAGTAGTCGAAACTACTTCTGGTATTCTGTAGAGATGACCCCCTAGAGAAACAATGACACTGCAGGGTTGAGGTTCATAAACAGCACGACGCTTCCACATATATGGTTGGCCCAAGAGAACATCACAGACATCCAGTGGGGAAACATCACAGAATACATCATCCTTGAAAGGCTAGATGTCGTATGATAGTCGACACTGTTATCTGACATGAAGATCTCGTCCCTGGTGAAGCCACTTGATGTTGTATGGTTGCGGGTGTGGTTTTGTAGACAATCCCAATTGTTTGACGACCTCTATTGTGATGAGGTTCTTCTAGCTTCTTCTATCAACAATAAAATGCAGTGGGGTCCCCTTCACCCACATCTGTGAATGAAAAATGTGCTCCCCCTCTTCATGATCTGTTGGTTTTTCTAGTTGAATTATTGCAGTCACGACAATAGAAGTGGGGTTTGTGTCGATGATCTGTCTTTTACCAGTATTTTTAGAATCAGATTTTTAAGTAGGTTTTGGCTCCTTGTCTTTGATCTCGGCCACTAATGACTGTTTTGAGAGACATTCATCAGTGTTGTGCCAGGGGATTTTGTGGAAATCAGACCATTTTTCAGTGTCCTTCTTCGTCTTCCCGTGACCCTTCTTTTCCCATGGCTTAGACTGGTTTTCTGGAAGCTGTTTGTTAGGGTTGTCTTTCTCATACTTTGGTTGTTGCATATTTGTAGATCTGAACTCCATTTTGTTTTGGTGCCTAAATTTCTACTCGATTTTAACAACATATCGATACGCAGCACCGAGTGATGAGATATCCAGAAAATCCATTTCAGTTTGGATGTATCTATGTAGAGCCCCACGGTATTTCAGAACCAAATGTCATTCGGAGTCTTTGATACCCAACTTGGTGCGCAAGATATGGAAGGTATTTGTGAACTCTGAAACTACCTAGCCCCTCTCTTTCTGCAACGTGGTCCATCTCATGTACTGGTCCTCATAGTTGCCAACACGGTAATATTCTTCATTTACCACATCCACAAAAAAAATCCCAAGTGGGCTTGGCCCCATATATTCGAGACTCCTCTGTGGAACTTTGCTCCCAGTAATTTTCCCACCAATGTTTAACATGGGGTAGAGCTTTAAGGAGTGAGAAGGTGATATTTTCCCTGAAATAACCTTCTAACATAATTAACAATTTGTCTAGGGAATCCACATCTATCTGACCTTCAAATACGAGAATATCAAAATTAACCTGTACCTTGAAAGGAGAGGTGCTTCCAAATTGGTTGTTTGATGAAGATGTGCATGTTTCTATCAGTAGGCGTTGAAGGATGTGGGAAAAATTCTCCATCATTTCGTCCCTCTGTCGCATGAGAGCTTGCTCAAGCAACAAATTGATAGAATCGTCTACTCCGTCGTTTTTCTTTTCTTCGGCCATGGAGGGTTTCTTAGGCATGTGAGAGCGATTGTCTTCAATAGATACAAGCTCGATACCCAACTTTCTATACTTGGACCTTATCGGGGACATGCACTGAAAAAAAAAAAATCAAGAGCAACTTGCTTTGATACCACTGATCCAGATTATTTTCGGCACGAAATGAGAGCGGAGATATAATAAAGAAATGCACAGAGATATCATGGATATCCAATAATATAACAGAAACGTATCAAAGATGCAACCATAAACACATAGATACAATAATACACGATTTCTATTTGTGAAAGAAATGTACAGAGACTGTAAAAATACAGAGTGAAAAACTCGCTAGAATGGTAGCAACTTATCCCTGAGAAGAGATGTGATGGCTACTCGCATTCAAAAGAAAATGATTACAATGAGGCTCTGAAGGCCTTTTTACCATAAATAAAACCCAAAACCCTAACCACGGAAGATGAAAAGCCAACAATTTTGTGGACCCCGTTGGGTAGTTTGGTGTATCAACTTCTCGGGGGCGTAACTTTGGCATACGATCTTCGTTTGGGGAGAACGATAGGGAGTTGGAAAGATATCATCGAGGAGATTCATTTAGGGGGGATCAATCAAAGCCTTTGGCTATCATTGAGAAGATTGATCCCAAAAAACCTTCATTTAGGCCCTCAAAATGGCCCCGAAAGTTAAAAACTGTTAAAAATAGTAAATTACCAAAATTGCCAGAAAACTATTTTGAGCCAGTTGGAAAAGGTGGGTGGCCGCCGATATCGACCTGGATCAAAAAACCCTATTTTCTTGGCAGCGAACCTCTAGCTACAATTTTGTTCATATCTTTTGATACTGGTGATGAAATCAAATTTCGTTGAAGACCCATTTGAGGTAATGAAGAGACATTTCCATTGATATAAGATACTTACTCTGTCGTTGATCCAAAATCGGATCACTATGATCCGAAATCGGATCATTCGTAGCCTTTGGAGTGATAAAAATACTCCTGAAACTAAAGGGGTGCGCAACTGCATTGTTTACAAACATTTGGTACTTCAATTAATCATATCTCACAAACTGGGAAACAAAATGAAATTCCGTAAAAAAACCATTTGAGGTAACAAAAAGTAATTTAAAATGCACTATAGTATGCCCTCTGAAACACTCTATATATATCGTGGCACTTGCATAAAGTTTTTATAAGGTAGATGCCTTGTATTTTTTCCATTATTATGATGGTCATACAGTGGTGCGTAAGCTAAGAAAGAGTCGAAATGAGGTCACCCAAGCTTCCATATGCTGCATGTAGAGAAGCCTGGGTTGTTGTATATGTCATGGAACCTCTATGAGCAGCATGAAAACCCTGCAAAATTTATGAAGGTGTTGCAGACCAATGGATGTAGTGAATCCATGTAAGGATGCTCCTGCAATGGTGAACAAAGTTCTAAAGGAAGAAAAACCATGTAATGCATATGGGCCAGCTATGATACTTATGGTGTATGCCCCAAAAAATAGACTCCAAGAGTGCCAAAATGAGGTTGGACATTGCTGCAAATATTTGAACCCGAAATATGCAAAAATAACCTACTCTCCAACAAGAAGGAACAACCCAATCAAAGGTTGTTCAATTAATCGAAGTTGTTTGATATGAATTCCCTTGACGAGTTTGACGACTCCGTTAGCTGCTAAGTGTGTTTTCTCCTAGAAATGAGACTTTGAATGAAAATTTAAAATCCTAAACTAAGACAAAATAAAGTATGACCCTATAACTCCAACACAGACAACTACAAAATCATAAAACAACTACATAATGCATACACAAAGATAATTTTAACTAGTTAAGTTAATAAACTAATCTAACTCATATCCCATGGGAGCAAAGCGATTTAAACTAGTCAATCCAACCTTGCATCCAGAACATTCAATAATTAAAATCACATAAATCGTTCCATTATTTAACTATTACACATTTATGAAATTTAAAAGCTCATTTCAACTAAAGAGGCATAGTCATAGAGAATTACAAGAAACTTGTAATCATGCAAAGCCGAATTGATGTATAGTAAATAGATGAGATAATACAATAATTATAATCCTTCTAAAGCACAATTAGAAATATTATAATCATGAAAGAATTTGAATAAAACAAATTAAAACACATTTCAATGTTTATTCAAATTCTACTAAGAACAATGAGAAATAGAAAAGAGAAAATCCAATTTTATTGATATTGTAGAAGACATCCGTACAGGGAAGAAATAAGATTTTGCAAGTTCTGGCACCATTGCCTCATAAAAATTCCCTGGAAGCGATCTCTCATTCCAGTCCCATCGGAAACACAGTCACTGACATAAAGAGAGATTGTAGAAAAAGAAAGATATTTTATTTTCTGATATTTTTTTAGGGACCGCTCCTCCCTTTTCCATTGACTTTCATACTCTATTTCCATTTTATTTATATAGAGTTATGATGGTACACAAATTCCTTTCACTAAATTTAACCCAGTTCAAGAGTCATCTTCTCTCATGTATAAATTCATTGCTCCGTGAGTCAAATCAAATTTCTGCCTTAAAATCAAGGTGAATTCGCTCAGAAAATTAGAGTGAATCTCCCAGATCCAGAGCGATTTCCCTCGGTGTTTTAACTCTTTATCACAATGAATTTTGCATGTAAATCCCACATGCGACAAGTAGGAAAGAAAACAAAACTTTATATTTGTGGTTGTTTGAAGGGGGTTTTGATACGTACTGTACTCTTATGGATGGGCTCTCGGCTTCGTGTAACTGATGGTAATAGGTTTTAAAGTTTCACGTTGTCATTATATGAGTAAATACCCAGAATAATTTTTAAAATATAACGAACTTTAAAATCTTTAAGCCTTCAAATGTGACTTTTAAAATATAACGAACTTTAAAATCTTTAAGCCTTCAAATGTGACATGCACAATGGGTTAAAAAATGTAAAACTAATGGTTAATAATATTTATCAATTTTATATTAAATCATATAAAAAATAAAATTTTCTAATTATTATTTTAATTATTATTTTATTTTATAGATATATAAATATTTTGTTTATTTATATACAATTCTTTATTTACAAATAACCCATTCCTTGAGATAATCGTCGCCGAGACACCATGTTAGTCAAATTCTTGCAATAGATGCACATAATTGACTTATAGAATCAAGATGATCGTCGCCCAGACACCATGTTAGTCAAATTCTTGCAATAGATGCACATAATTGACTTGAATAAATTCAATATAGAATCGTGATCAAAGGATCATGGAGAAAAAAGACAAAATAAGCATAAGTAATCAAAACACCAAACTATTTTCGCATAGACCTAAGAATCTACCAAGAGTAAGAGATCAAACATGTCTTATCAAAGAATGTCATTAAACAAAAGCAATGAAATCACGCAAAACTAACAAAAACAATGTATTTACAATATTTAGAATGGGAGGCCCCAATTTTTACAAAAAATTATGGGGATTCGTTGGGAACCTAACAACCCCTTCAACCAATCTAGTTGTATGATCTACTTGAGTGTGGGAGGACTCTGTCGATGAAGATGCAACATGAAGAGTTATATCAGTGGGGGTTAATGATTGGAATCCTAAGCATTCCTGAAAACATTTGTGGTCAATAAAGTTAAAGTTATGAGGGGCTCTATTATATCTTGGCTTGACTGGGAAGTGTGAAGACACCCCTGTAGGTGAAGCAAGAATGTCTTTTTGTTTTTCTACAATCTTGTCATTCTACTTCTGTTGGATAGAAAGGTCTTGGGTCGATGCTGTAGTGGTTGCAGTGTCCTTCTCTTCACCTTCTGACTGGATCATAAAGAAGCTAAACTTTTCAGTATAAGAGATTACTTTGCGGCACTGTTTGGTTTGGATAGTAGTCGGAAATACCTCTGGTATCCTGTAGATATGAGCCCACAGAGTAACAATGACACTATGGGGTCAAGACTCATAAACAATATGATGCTTCCACATATACACTTGGCCTAATAGAACATCACATACTTCCACTGGGGCAACATCACACAATACATCATCCTTCAAGGGCTTGATGTCACAGGACAGGTGGCACTGCTGGTTGACGCAGAGATCCCAATCCTAGCAAAGCCACCCGATATTGTATGGCTACGAGTGTGGTGTTGTCAGCGAATCCAACCGCTTGATGACCAATGTTGAGATAAGGTTCTTTTGTCTTCCGCTATCAACAATGAAATGCAATGGGGTCCCCTTGACCCACATCAGTGAATGGAGGAGGTGCTCCCCCTCCTCAGTCTCTTATAGTTCTTCTAGTTGGATTGTTGTAGTTGCGATAGCAGCAGTCGGTTTTTCATCAGTGATCTATTTCCTTTTATTATTTTATGAATCAAAGTCCAGGTCGGGGCTCGACTCTGTTTCTTTGAGCTTGGCCACCAATGAATTTTTCGAGCGACATTCATTGGTGTTGTGGAAAGAGATTTTGTGGAAGTCGCACCACTTTCCAGTATCCTTCTTCGTCTTCCCATTACCCTTCTTTTCTTGTGGCTTGCATTAGTTGTATTGAGGTTGGTTGTTCTATGAGTTAGAGCCTCCTTTATCATACTTTGGTTATTGTGGATTTGCAGACCTGAACTCCTGCTTGTTCTACTACTTAAATTTATGCTCGATTTTGACAGCATATCGATAAGCAGCTCCATATGATGAGCTGTCCAAAAACTCCATTTCGGTTTAGATTTACCTATGTAGAGCCCCACATTATTTTAGAACCAGATGTCGCTCAAAGTCTTTGATACCCATCTTGGTGTGCAAGATATGGAAGGTAGTTATGAACTGTAACATTGTTTGGCCCCTCTCTTGACGCAGTGTGGTCCATCTCATGTACTGGTTGTCATAGTTTCCAACATGGTAATATTAACCACATCCATAAAAAAATCCCAAGTGGGTTTAGCTTCAAACATTCCAAAATCCTCTGTGGAATTTTTCTCACAAAAAGTTTCCCACCAATGTTTGACACGGGGGACATCCTTAAGGAGTGCAAAGGTGATATTTTGTCTATCGAAAAAATTGTGGATAGAGAAATAACCTTCGAGCAGATTTAACCACTTTTCCAAAGCATCCACATCTATCTGACCTTCAAACACAGGAATTTCAAAATTAACTTGTACCTTGAAAGGGGCGATGCTTCCAAAGTGGCTTCTTGATGAAGACACATATGATGTTATCAGGATTCGTAAAAGGATTTGGGAAAAAATGTCCATCATTTTGTCTCTCTGTCGCATGAGGGCTTCCTCGAGCAACATATTAATAAAATCTCCTTCTCTGTCATTCTTCTTTTCTTCCACCATGGGAGGCCACTTGGGCTAACGAGAGCAGTTTTCCCCAAGAGAAACTAGCTCAAAACCCAACTCTCTATACCCTGACCTCGTCGGGGACATGCACTAAGACATGACAAGGAGCATGTTTCTCTGATACCAATGATCTAGATCTTGAGGGATAAGATCCGAAAGGATTGAATGCCAAGAGAGGAGGAGAGAAAACACACAAATCTGCCATGAAATTAATCACAAGAACATTGATGCACTGAATACACCACAAAATGATGAGAAAGAGAGAAATAGTTGGAGAAGAAGGATTCCATTAAGAATAAACATTACATGCAATGAAGCCAATTTTGAGACCTCTCCTTCCCAACCTTCACTCTCTTCCTATTGCCTTTTTATAAGGTGACTTTTTGACGAAGTCAATTTTGATTAGGTTTGACTCTGTGACTTACATATCTATCAAGTTTCATTTTACATAAAAATATGAATTTATGACTTATACATCCAAACTTAGACTATAATCCCCCCTAAGATTCAAATCACTAACTTTTGGTTTGTTCCCTTTACCATATCCAGGTTCTAGAGACTCACACTCAATTTTTAAAAACTCATAATGTTGACTATCCCCATTCAGAGACCAAGGATACCTTAGAAAGGTCCTTTGTTGTGGTTCATCATGTCATTGATGACCCTAGATGCCTAGAAGTTTCCTTTAAGATCTAAGGCTTAGGTTTCCTCTCTTGACCGTGTCCAAGGACCCAAGACCCATGCCCAGTGCTCAAAATATCCTAACAATGACCATATCCCCACTTGAATGCCAGAAATCCCCTCAAGAGGTCATCTATAGTTGTTTGAGGTGTCATTCATGACCTTTGAGTGTTAGAAGATGTGTAAAATCTTGAGAGGTCGAGTGTGGAGGTTTGAGGAATCATGTTTATCCCTAGATTCCTAGAATCTTTGTACTTTAACTAAGTCTTGGGTCCCCCCCCCTCGACCATATCAAAACACTTGAGCTCTATTAGTATTGTCCATGGCACTTGAGCCTAAGAAGCTATGTTTACGGCCTAAGGTTAATGTTTCCCTTCCTTGACCAATTCCAAGGACCTCTGGATGTTGTTTCCATGCTACATCTATGTTCAAGGCCTCCATACCCAATTGTGTTGCATGAAACATCTTAATGGAACCCATATCCAACTAAAAGGGAAAAAAAACACTAGCGAGGGCTCATATCACCATGTCTAGGTTTTATTCATGGCTCTTAAGCTCAATAAGGTTCAATTATAGATTAAGTCCCTTGTTTTCCACCATTGGCCATGTTTACCCCTTTGGACCCATTTCTAATGCACAAAACATACTCACCACACTTGTATCTCACTCGAAGGCCTACAAAACAACCCTATAAAGGACTTGTGTTAGTTCAAGGACTTGTTCAAGGCTCTTGAACCCGACAAGATTCAAAAATATCCCGAGGTGCTTTTTTTTGTATCTTGATTATGTTCAAGTCTCTCCAACCCATCCTTGGTGCGTAAAAGATCTTAATGGCATCCATATCCAACTTTGATGGAAAAGACCCCATAGAGAGGGTTAGTGTTGTGGTTATAGGTCTATTCACAACGATTGAGCATGAGAAGTATTGTTTAGGGCCTAAGGCCCAAAAATTTTCCTACCTTAACCATAACACTTAAGCTCTATAAGGTTCATTTAGGGCTTAACCCGCTTGCTTCTCCCCTTACCATGTTTAGACCTTGTATCCCATTTTCAATGCACAAAACTTACTCATATCACTCATATCCCACTCATATGCTAAATAACACAAACTGTGGCCCCAAGAATGATTTGTGGTATAGGCCTGAGACACATTCTCATTTAGGACATGTGTTTTTATTTAATCATGGTTCATGTATCCTTGTAGTGGGCCAGAGATACCATACAAGGTTCTTGTGTGGTCACTTGAGGACGTATTCAACACTATAGCTATAGAATAGTTTTGGGTAGTAGGTGTTTTTCATGGCTATTGAGCCCAACAAGCATCATTTAGGGCACAAGGAACATTATTCTTCTCACGTGACCTTGTTTGAAACTAGACAAATTCCTTATGCATAAGTAAGTTTAGTCACAATAGCGTGTGCATGCTATAGGAATGTGCATGTGCTTTAGAGTGTGCGCATGTTCCTTTCATTCAATTTTTTTAGCGAGGTTGACAACTTTAACATGTGTGTTTGCTGACTTAGTTTCTTTGGATTTAAGTTCAAAATGACAAACCTAGTGGTTTAGGATGCAAATACATCAAACCCTCCATTTTTCTGAATGAATTTCGATATCTCTAATTTTTAGGTTATTTTTGTATAGGCTACACAAATCCATTGTCAATGAAACTACACACACATATAGACTCAACTATGCATATTCCATATATATAGTATACTATTTTTAATATATGTTTTCCTTGACATATATCACAATATTAAAATGCATACATCTTTTGTTCCTATAATTTTTTATCGCTTCAACAATTTTTAGAGAAAAAAGTTATAAGCTCCACTAGTATAGACCAAGATATGTAATTTACAAAAAAAATTTAATGTTTTCTTATGTTAATACCCTCATACCCTGAACTAACACATTACCTTGTTATTTCAAGGATATAATGACTTTCATAATTTTAAAAATATATAAAATTAACATTATAAATCTTGAAAAAATAGTTGTGCATAAGAAAAATGTATTCTCGATATAATAGTGAATAAGTTGATCAAAGTAGTTTTATCGAACCTGACCTGAAAGGGACATCAAGTGAGACAAATAATATCAAGTGCACCATAGAGGCAACCAACCACTAAGAATGTGCACACATTCCTGTGAGTGTGCGTTCTTACTCATTACCCTTGCCACTTTTTTGGCCACAAATTTCTTGCACTCACCTGTAAGTAATTTCACATTGATAAAATCTCATTTTCTCACCATGTTCTTGCCACAACTTCTCTATTACCCTATTGTACCAAGTCACAAATGGCCAATGGCCCATCTAGCAAATCTTCTTCTTTAATTTCCCATTTTTTTATTCATGCCATCCCATCATGGTACCAACCCTTATCTTTAAAATGCAATCTTGTTGTAATTGTATGTTCTATTTTAATCATATATGTAATAAATTAACATAATTCTTCTCCTTCTAAATCTAGCATCCCCATTTCTTTTTCCTAACATCTTAGAGTAAGGGTTTTGTACTTTGACTCCTAGTTCCTTTAATAAGAACAATTTTTATTTTTTTACAAAATTCTTCCAAGATTCTTTGGAGAGGCAGGAACCCCAACAAGAGAACCATACAAAACCATTGTTTGTACCAATTCCATATGCTTCCCTTAACCATTAAGACACTCCATAGTAAATTTCATCTTTTCATAACCATTTGTTAAGTTGAATTAGAAGTTTAACAACAATATAATACATAATTGATATGCATATACAAAATTGCAACGGAACAAACATTGCATAAACATGATTCATCCATTGCCCATTGAATTTGATGCATTATCAAAATAGAAATCATTCCACAAAGAGATAATATGAGCACTCAACTATAATTAAGGTTAAGTCCACCAAATTGGTTCTTGAGGAGGGATATACCATTAAACCATAAGAATCAACAATGAATTTCACTCCAAGCTAGAGGACGATACCATTAGGGTGAAGGAAGCTCCTACAAGATTTTAATCTCACTCAACCCAACCCATTATTTTCATGACATAATTAATTTTCTCACTACGGAAGGGTCTCAGTGTGCATGAGCAACAATATCAGGGTTGTAGGTTTAATAGTGTTTGTTTATGTTGTTTTGGATATTCTAGACATCCTTTTTCCCTCAAAACGATCCCATTTCCTCTCATATTTCAAGCAACAAGTCCTCAACTTCCACAAGTTCTTACTAGCTATAATTCTATGGGGTTCTCTTGCCATTCACATACATAAGAACAACGAAATTCACACAAATTCCTTCATAAACCTAAAAAAAAACAATGCACATAACATGGGAAATGAAATCTCATTAGAAAATAAAAGAATGATCTATGAGTTAGTAGCAAATAATTCTTTCCACATGAATTTACAAAATACATACTTGTCATAATCACCTTATTACTTTTTCTAGAGCAATGCTTTCCACAAGAATTTGCAAAATACATACTTACCATAATATCATGTATTTGGGATGTTATATCATATATTTTATGCATGCTTGCTTTTATATGATATAAATGCAAAAAATTACTTGATTTAACATAGCCAATAGTTTTACTCGTTTAGTAAATTGATCCATAAACAACACACAAAAAGATAAACCACATCTGCAACAAAGACAAAGGTACACAAAAAGATAAACCACATCTGCAACAAAGACAAAGGTAGTACCTATTCCTTTTCCATATCATCCATATCCACGTGCAGATTAAGTTTGACCTAACAATCACTATTGATTAAGTTTGACCTAACAATCGCTGTTAACCCATTTTTAGGCTAGGCAAGGAAGAGATGCCCCTTTCTCTTCAAGCACATAGGGCCTCCCCATAATATGCACATAATGCACTACTACGAAAGATCACAACCTGTTCGCCTTCCAGAAAAAGAAGTAATCAAACACTAACTTTTGGTTATATCATTAAAATCCCCATTTTTCATGGGTGGAATGCTTTTCATATACATATATCTCTTTGCAGCGCATATGATAGGAATCCTCAGGGATGAAAAGAACATCTTTTGGCTATGTGGTCACTAGTGGTCCATCATAAACATGGAATACACACACCCATAGTCAATTAAGGAGGACAACAACATGATGACGGTCCACTAGCTTTTATTACTTTTTGGTTATTTATGGAGGACAACTACATTACCATGGTCCACTAGCTTTTATTACTTTTTGGTGAATGTGTGAACGTTAAATGCACTCTATACTCTAAAACGCATGCTTTCATTGAAGTTTCACAGTCCGTATTAACGGTCAGTGTGACGACTAACATCCACACAGGGTGACGAATAATGGAAAATATTAGGCACCAGTGAGTTTATCATTGGCACATTGCATCGGCATCTATTCTTTGGATACATATTATTTATGGAATGGGTTAATTCGGAAGCAATTTTTTCTCTAGAGTTATTTTTTAGGCATGTGTTTGTGGTGTGGTTTTAAATTTTTAACCAATCCAAAATTTTGATCGCTTTTATGAGTATTTGGGTTGATTTAAAATGGGGCAAAACCCCTAAGTAAGGTTCTGAAATGCATGGAATTTTGATCCATGTGAAACTCAGACTACCTCTGAAAATCTGGCCAGATCTAGACCTATTTTTTTGCTGGAAAAACGAATCTGTTTGCTCCAGAGTTAGCCTACTCCATTATTTATCATTGAATCAAACAAGATGCGTCAGTTAATGAATTAATGATTGGACATATGCCTCAACCTCATGTACCATTTACTGCTATATTGTAGGATGGTTAACTTTTACTTACATGTTCTCATTGGAGTTTCACACTCAGTGATAGAAATCAGTGTCAACACAGACAACCACACAAGCAGTATATTAGGTTGTAGTTTTGGCTTTTTTCAGGTGATATTATCTTTAATTTTACCAGAAATCTGATGAAAAATTGTTGGATCTGCAGATTTGAGTGGTTAAGTCTGTTTAAACCGAATGTCTCAGATTTTTCAGGATGTTGAATCCATTTATGCATTCAGAAATGCAATTTAAACAACAGATAATTGCTATTTCTCCAAAATTTATATAGATAGATTCCCATAAAAGATGCTAAGACCTAGAACTTTTAGACAACACTAGATATATATGAGTGATGGCAATCAATAACTAGTGATAGAAGTCAATAGCAATCAGTGTCATGACATGACAGACAACCACAAGGCAGTGTATTAGGCCTTAATTTAAATGTTCTATGTTTTGGCTCTTTTCAGGTGATATTATCAATTTAATTTTGTTAGAAATCAGATGAAAAATTGTTGGATCAGATTTGAGTGGTCAAGCCTATTTAATCGATTTTTCAGGATGCTAAATCCAGATATTTTTTCAGGATGGTGAATCCATTTATACATTTAGAAATACAATTTAAACAACAGAAAATTGTTATTTCTCCCAAATTTATATAAATGGATTCCCATAAAAAATGCCAAAACTTAAAATGTTTTGAAAACACTATAAATGAATGATGGCTATCAATAACCGGTGATAGAATTTGCCAATTACAACCTAAACGGCACAGAACAGGCTCATCATTAGTAAAAAAAAACTTTTTTCTAATTTATTTTCAGAGATGAAAAAGGGCGAAAATGTGGGGCATGGTTACAGTTTGGTCACCATTAGATATTAAATGGAACCCAACCCTAATGATTTTGTTGGGTATTAATGGAACGCTGTCATGGAACTTCAGAATTTTTATTAGATATTACTGTATGATTATCATAAAGAGTACTGTCTGGTTCTGAGTTGATTCCGAACATCGTGATCCTTCGAATAATTAGGAACTTTATTTTCTTGTTTCATTAATTCTGATTAATCAAAACTAATTTATCATACAAATAAACTAATAAACTGCTAGCAAAGCCATCCACCATAAAGAAGATAAAAATAGCATATAGTGACTACAAAGCCAAACTTTCTGCGTTAAAAATTCATATAACAACTAAAAGGTTATGAATTATAAGGTTTTCCAATACAGAGAAATAAAATAACCTGGATACTTTAATTAAGCATCTATGTTTTAACCGTTTTTTATTATTATATTATGATAATGGCTGTCTGCATATGCAGAGGTATAGCAAAAAATAAAATTTGTAATTTTATAACTCTAGATAACACTAGCACAGTCATATATAATTTATGACTGATAAACGCGGAAAGATTATATAGTTTTTCTCCTGCGTCTGCCAGGGTTTCAGGTTAATTGCATTGTGTACGCGGCATCCAATCCTCTCTGTAAGCTATGGAAATGGCAGCGAAATGAGCGAAATGATCAAAATTTCTCTTCCATTTCCATAGAATGATCATTTCGCTGACATTTCCTAAGCTTCCTAAACTTACAGAGAAGGTTGGATGCCGCGTACTCAATGCAATTAACCTGAAACCTTGACAGATACAAGAGAAAAATTATATAGTCTTTCGGAGTTTATCAGTCATAAAATATATATGACTTCGGAGTTTATCGGTCATAAAATATATATGACTGCGCTAGAAATGAAAAACAGTTTTACCTAACACATTGAAATGACAACAATACGCTTCAATAAATCAGAAGTATTGCAACCTAGTCTCGTTGAAATTAGTTGTTGGGGGCAAGCAACAGAATCAATGAGAAATGAAAATTTAAACTTCATCACAGATTTCAAAAGTCTTTGGTTTTACCATTTTCACCCGCAGATACAAAAATTCTTTCTCTTCCATCAATTGCATTCGTTGCATACAAGAGTTCACTTGCAATGACGAGAATGATTGCGATAATTAAA
>JASDQU010109295.1:10437-45578 GCA_032191745.1 Picea mariana
TCTCTCTGGCCTCGTAAATCCAAGGCTTCATTGGGCATTGTCTAGACATCGATATCATTCTCGCCCAGACCCTTTCTCTCATCTGCAATCATCTTTTCTCATTGCCAAAAGTATCTCTCTGGCCTCGTAAATCCAAGGCTTCATTGGGCATTGTCTAGACGTCGATCTCATGAATGGATGCACATATCTCCCCTCTCTATCCCTCTCAGTGGAAAACCCTCCTTCTATTTCAATGATGGACCTCCATGCTAACAGGAAGTGCATTAAATGCAAAGGAGAGGAGGTTAACCTAGTTCTTGGTGATGGAGTACAACTAAATGAAATTACCCAAATGGAGAGTGCCTCCCTAGTGGGTTGTTTTTCTAGTCACCGGATGAGTAGGGAGGCCATGCGAAAATGGATCAAGGAACACTTCCTCCCTACTCTGGGATATCAACACAAGTGTCTAACCCTGGAAAAAGATGACTTAGATGTATAACTATATCAACGACACACACAGACAAGCTTATGCTTTCTCGTTGGAGTTGGGGTTTGCATCACTATTTCTAAAGAAATGGACAATGGATTTTGAAGCCTAGACTAAATGTCTGGCCATCACTCCAGTTTGGGTCTAGCTTCCTGATCTACCACTCATTCTCTGATCCAAAGAAGTGATTAAGGAAATTGGTAATTCCCTCATATTTTTCTATGAAGATGACTCCTCTTACAAGTCTACAGGCTAAATGGGGATGGTGTGCATTTTGTTTGGGCTATCTGGTGTCTCATGAATTCCATTTCTATCCAACTAGGAAAAACCAACTACCACCAGAGCCTAGACTATGAGGGAATACCTTTTCATTGTGGGAAATGTCACTGATATTGTCACCTATACAAATACTGTGAAAGATTTCAGTGATAGAAACAATGGATGAAGAAGTCAGAAATATCCTCACAGGTTAGCCCATCGAAAGTTGTGCCTTCTCCTTCGGCTCGGGTCATTCCCTCTTCTTAGTTTGTGCAAGTGGAAAATAGTGGCAAGGGAGGATCTAGTCAAGGCATCCATATCTTCCCATCTTCAAGAGTAGGAGAAGGAATATCTTTGGGTAAGTCAAATGTTCTTTTAGTTTTTTCCTCTTCTCCTTATATAGACTCATGTTTGGTTGGCTCAGTCCCTTTACACCCCCCCGCCCCCCCACCAACCCATACTTCTTCGTTGGACTCTCTATCCAATCAATCCCTCCATCCCCTCCCCTCATCTCCCTCTCCCCTTTCCCTACTGCCCCTATACCCCCTACTTCTCCCTCTCCCCCCTCCCCCCCACCTCCCCTCTCCCTCCCCAATCATTCATGGACCACCTAAATATAATATGCACTCAAAATCTAAAGTCTCCCCTCCATTGTCACTGAGGATTGAGGGTGGTCTTGGAAAACTCCCTAAATAGGACCACAAGCCCCCCAGTGAGGCAGAAAATCATACCTCTCCATTTCTCATAAGTAAGAAAACTCATAAGTTCGCACAAGAAAGAAACAATTTCACTTCGAGGCCATTAGATCAATTTTCCTTGTGATCCCTTCAAAATGATCATACTATCTCTCAATTGAAGGAGACTGGCCATCTCCACAAGAAAATTGGTCATCAAAAGGTTGATGGATCTCCACCAACCCTATGTAATATTGCTTCAGGAAACTGTTATTGGACAAATCGGTAGGTGTAGACACTAACAAATCTCCCTAGATCCACTTGGATCTAGAACAAAACAGGACAGGACACTACTCTTTCCCTAAGTTGTAGTCATTGAATCTACTAAAGAGAATGAATAAGTGGCATGCCTTGATATCGCTTCCTTAGGTCTCTGTTGTTCCCGCTTCGCTCCGGTGCTCTTGTGACGTCAGGTCCAAGACAACACAAACCAACCAAAGTGAAGATAACAAAGTATATTCAATGTCAACTTATGCATATGATCAAGGAGTTATGCTATAAAATAAGAGTGATTTTATGGGAAAGGGACTTGCCGCTGTATTATATTAAATGAAAGTAGAAGATACAACCTAATCGCCTTGATGTTGCAAGCTTCCTTTCAGTGACCCTTGTTTCCAACACACACACTTGCTCTGCACTTGCATGAAGAAGATCCGATTCCTCTTGATAGACCAAATAGAGCTTTCAAGCTTCTGTCCAAGCAGGGTTCTTCACACAATTTTTTCAATGATTCTTCATTCAATCTTGCTTAACCTTTTCCATGAGAAACCTTTAAATATATAGGAGAAGGAGAGATGGTTAAATGGATGAGGACTATCCCACCAAATCTGAGAATTCAGTAGAATGACAACCATGCGAATGCCAACTCATTTTTTAGAATATCCCCTTCTAGAACCTTCGTGACCTCTTCTTCTTTCCAAGCTTAAAAACAGGTTCACACCCTATATATGGAGCAGTCTGCAAGAAGTTCACACCCTAAGTGTGGGTGGCCTGTGAGAATGAAGGATTCTCGCACCCTAGACCATAGGCAGCCTGCAAACTCATCTTAAAAATATGTTTTTGGAAGAAGACAGGAGCCACTTTTCTCAGGCAAAAATTCCTTGTTGGGAGCCTGGATACATCACTGTTGAGACATCACCAGAGTGACCAAAATCATGTGTAACAGAATGCCCCTCAAAGTAAGAGGCTGAAATCTATGACAGCCGAAATACTTTGTAAACTGTGTGTGTGTGTCGGAAACCAGGAGTGCACCTAATCGGAAACCTGCAAACAACCAAGCATCTGCAGAATATAATACCTATTCTGAGGTAGGCATCCCCATACTCAGATCACAAATGAATGAAATCATAAATGTAGGTCATGGACACCAATCATACACCATGGATCCATGTCGTCAAAATGTTGCATAGCCACCAGGAATACACTATGGATCTATGCGAGAAGACTTAAATTAAGATGACATAGCCACATGACATACAAAGTGGATCTATGTGTCGATATAAATCATTACTCCATAGCATCCTGGATCAAAAAGATGAGACCTAGGGTCTTTAGTCCCATCACCTGGAAGTACGAATCTAGCCATGTGATTACATGTGATGAAGTACAACATGGTAGAAACCACTTGATTACCGGTCATTGATGAAAACCATTGACAAGTGCGAGGGAAATCACTATTAATGTTAATGACTCCTAAGGTATCGAAGTACAATCCAAATGAATGTGAATGAATGAGCTGAAGTCGATCACTCAGCGGAATCTATCGATCAGGGATCAATGATGTGGAACCCCTGTCGAAAGTGAAGAGACCTGCCATTAAGGCATGCAGGCTCTAAGGCACTAAATAATTTCTAAGTCTTGTTTCTGAATAATGAGTTAGAGTCGACGGAGTAAGACTTGTCACAGGAGGGCCTTGATGTATCCCCCATCAATGACACAAAATAAGTAACAGATTTTGAGGGTGAAACAGAGTACGAATACAGGTTGAAACAAACACAGGGAAGGTCGACATAGTAAGAATGGACAACTACAGATGGCCGACTCAATAGAGGGCTCGTGTGAACTTCTCTTGAACATATGAACGACACGACCAAGGACTTGGTAGCACTGACTCAAAGACGACCCAAGATATGACCTTGTAGCAAGTTGAATGAGAGACAAATGGATTTCCCAACCCGGATTCAAATGATGAATAGGGGGTGTCATGTTCAAGAGCGACGCTTACTGCCATTAATATGAATACGAAAAAAAATCCCTTTCCCAAAATTTCCCCCACCATTTCTAGCGAGTACCTCTTTATTTTTACGCAAGCTTGAGGAGGATAACATATGCTTGTTGATGTAAGCTCATCCTTTGGATGAGTCCCTCGGAGTATATTTAACAAACCCTAGGAAAGAGTGGTTCGGTCCCATTATGGGTCTATTGATGTTTGTTTAACGAGTCCAAGGATAGAAAACTTGGGAGTTTTTCATGTTTTGAGAGTCTGAAAAACACTTAAAGAGAACTCTCTCAGGTCCTTTTTCGTAAATAAGTCTGACGAGACCGAAAAAGTGATAAACTATCGCTTGTTGAACGTTTTCTTCAGATACTTTAACGAGCGTGAAGAGAACAAGATCGCTCGACAATATTTCTGTTTTTACGGAGCGTGAAAAGAGCTTAAAGGATACTCCTCTAGGGTCGTCGTTTTCATGTTACCCTATGAGTACAAAAAGATGAGAAAAAGTATACTCAGTTACGTTCTCATATATTTTCGAGCGCGAGAACGAACGAAGACCGAGCTTAAGGTTTTTCTAAAAACCCTAAAAAGTAGTCGTACATGCGACAAAAATAAAAAACACCCGTACTCCTTCATTTGGACATCAAATTTGCTATATCTTCAAAAACCACACTCATAGGACTATTAGGGCATTAGGTTTTATAGACAAAATAATATAAAAATGGTAAAAAGTGAATAAATTTGGGTAAAAAGGGCTTTTACCACTTCATTGGGATTTTGCCAAAAACTTTGCCTAATACACCTCATTTTCCCCCAAATTTTTTTGCTCGATCGCGGGAGGCACAAGAGACCATTTGGCGAACCATCTCTGCCAACGAGGTAAGCTCTTGTTCTCTCACCTTTTCCATGGTTTATTTTTTAGTTTTTATTGGTAATTTTCAGGGTTTTAGGTCCATTTTAGGGCCATAACTTGCGCCCGAGCATTCTCGTAGGTTGGCCATGCAGGACCTACGAGAATCTAGGATTCTCGCAGGCAGCCTTAAGGGCACCTGGAAGAATCTCGCATTTTGCTAAAGGGGCACCTGCAGGGGTCAAAAAATGAATTTTAAAATTGTCTATTGCTCAATAAAAATTATGCCAAGGTTTGAAATAAGTTGTTTACCCTTCTCTTATGGCTCTTGTGCAGGTATTTGACCATCACAATGCTGGAGTGGCGAGAAAGAGAACATGAGGAGGATGATACCATTGATGGGAATGACTTGGGTACCGTTGCTGCCCTCCGAGACTGTGGGCTCTTGAAATTCTTCAGGATTCCGGGCATGAGGGCCCAACTTAGATTGTTGGAATACCTAGTTCATATGTGGGACGTGGACCAACAATTGTTTCACGTGGGAGTCCACACGTTGACCCTAGATATCGAGGATATCTATTTTCTAACAGGGTTATCACGACGTGGGTACCACACTAGCTTGACTAGTGGTCGTCGCGGTGGACTCCCTATGAGTGAGTATTGTCGCCAATACTATGTTCTTGAAGCAGAAAGAAGCAAGGGCAAGGTTGCTATTTGGGGGGTCCAATACTTGACCCTATGAATCATCTTGTTCACTATAGCACGCATGGCCAGGAGGGTAGCTCCACACATGGCTCTCCAGAGCTACTTCCAATACACCATAGAGCGCACAGAGCCTCGGGTCTTCAACTGGCCGGATGCAGTTGTCCATAGTATGAAGAGGCAATTGACGAAGTGAAGAAGGGAAAACTTGAAGAAGTTTGGGTACGGATCACTTTTGGTGTCCTTCTTCCTCGAGAGGGTCCAATTGTTTAGACTACAGGTTGATTGGGGTTTATCAGCCCCACAGGATCCGAGGATGCTGAGGTGGTGCACCCTCATGGTCTGACACATAGCTGGGCCCATCATCAAGTACAATGATTCATTTTTCGACTGGTTGTTGCCCAAGATGTTGATGATTGACGACTACACATATGTTGGTTTGGATTTTCGAGGGGATCCAGATTTGGCCCTACCTGAGGATGCTCAGTGGGGAGATTTAGGTAAGAAGTACACATTTTGTTCTTTTCAAATGTTTTTGTAATTTTTATCATATGAAATGTTTTTGTATTTACCCAAGAACTAATCAAAACAATCTCTTTTTGATGACACAAATGTGGGGCCATATCAACCTCCGTGAACGTCTCCTATTCAATGACGAGGAGAGGTGGCTCCAGTGGCGAGATGGGATGCCAAAGACTATGAAGCAGTGGAGCAGAACTTGGAGGGGTTGACTGCTGACATCCCTGATATGGCTATTGGGGATATCCCTAGACGTTACGAGCATCATACTGTGGGGCTATCCGAGTCTATCAGTCGACTGCTTCGTAGGGTGGCCCAAGTCGTCGTGTGTTATCATGAGCGTCATCCATGATGCTATTTTGTAGAATCCATGGGCTTCGTATTTTTGAGATTTTGGTCCTTGGACATAAACTTTTTGTAAAAACTTTTGATCGTTATATACATATATACAGCTTCTACCGGCTTATCGTGTGTTGTGTTATAAAAGTAATGTGTGATTGGTTTATAAATGGCCCAAATGCCCGTCTAACACATAGTTAGCTAATGCATTAGTCAATGTATTTAGACATCTAGGAATGTGCTCAATATAATCAAAATAATGTTCCAAGAGGCAAATTCGTAAATATACCCGCAATAAAGTAGGACTTTGAATAGCATAGACATTACTTAGCTGCAGTACCACTAGCTGCGAATCGAGTCGTATAACCAAGTGGCGGATACCAAGTGAAATAACATCAATCAACAATTCGACGATGGTGCTATATTCTGCAATATTATTGGTCGCACGACCCAGGCACACACCTCGCAGACTGATGAGTTCGTTTGTAGGTGTGTAAATTTCCCATGCAACATAAGCAAGGTTCTGAGTACTGTGGCTAGCGCCATTGGCGAAGCTAATGTGGGGTAGCGAAGACTCCGACATCTGGAAACCAAGCACAACGTAACATAAGCGGTCGGGGGCAGAGGCCAGATAACGAAAAAATCATACTACAGTAACACACAAGAAGTATGATACAATAAAAAACAAGCACATATGCACAGGTGATCTTAGGCATAGTACTTCTTTAAGTACAACCCATTTCTGGGTTCACTCAAAGGGATACCGTTATAGTCCACCAACTCGTAAGCTCCTTTCTCCAAAACTTGTCTGATGATATAAGGACCTCACCACATAGCTTCAAATTTTCCTGTCCTAGCATATCCCGATCTTGTTCGTAAAGAAGAACGAGATCACCTTCGGAGAAAACGCGTGGCCTGACATGTTTGTTGTATTGGGCTTTGAAACGTTTCTTCTAGGATTCTATAACTAGGGTGGCATCGCGACAGGTTTTGTCTAATTGCATAAGATACAACAGACGTTCTTCTTTGGTACAAGTGTTCGGGAGAAGTTCGACCGCTAGTTTTAGGGAGGGTATCTCACATTCAATCGACAAGATGGCTTCTAGACCATAAACTAACTGGAATGGTGTAAACCCGGTAGCAGACTTAACGGACGTCCGGTAAGCCCACAATGCTGAAAACAACATTGTGTGCCAACTCATTTTGTGAATCCCTATCATTCGTCGAAGCATGGTAATGAGGACCTTGTTTATTGCTTCGACTTGGCCGTTGGCTTGTGGGTAATAGGGTGTCGATTTTTCATGGCGAAGACCCAAATTTTCAGTGAGTTCGGACATCATGAAGTTTCTAAAGTGGCTACCGTGATCAGTAACGATAGCCTGAGGAACACCAAAACAAGCTATGATGTGATTGAATATGAATAATGCTGCAGTCTTTCCATTATTGTTGAATGTTGGCATCGCCTCGACCCATTTCGTAAAATAATCTACGGCTACAATAATGTATCCATGCCCTCCGACCGAGTGAGGGTGGCATGTCATGAAATCGATACCTCATTTCGCAAAAGGACCAATGGAGACCACAGGGTGTGATCGAATTTTGTTGTTGTAGGTTTGGCAAGCATGGCATTTTTGGACAACAATTATACAATCGTTGAATAAAGAAGGCCAAAAATAACCTGCTTGTAAGATCTTCTGGGTAGTAGCATACCTAGACATGTGACCACCATAGGCTCCAGCATGGCAGTCATTTAAGGCTTTCTCAGCTTCGTCAAATGTGAGGCAGCGTTGAAAAACGGAGTCAATCCCACGACAATAAAGAGTATCACTGAGAATAATATACTGACGGGCTTGGTAGCGTATTCGACGACAGTCAATGCTAGACAAATTGGGCCAGAAAGTCTGGGTCTGGAGATACATGATGATATCTCCATACCAACGGTCATCGGAACTAATCAGGAAAAGGGATTCATCGGGTAATGAATCAACTGCTACATTTTCCATTTCAGAGCAGGGAAGGTCGCATATCAACTCGGCAAACACCAAGGATTTCTTGGACTTAGCACGTTCGAATTCTAAGTCGAACTCCTGGAGTATTACGATCCATTTGGAGTATTTCCCCCCTATAAATTGGTGTGTAAGAATGTGTTGCATAGGGTTGCAGGTAGAAATTACCGTAGTCTTGCGAGAGAGGATATAGTGTCGGAAATGTTGAATGGATTGGACGGCTTCCAAGGCCAGTTTTTCAACATGTAAATACTTTGTTTCGATAGTTGTGAGACTCCAACTCGAGTAATAAATGACATGTTTGTCATGAGAATCATTCTCCTGGACGAGAACCATAGCGATGGTATAGTCTGAGGCTGCGAGGTAAAGGAAATAATCCCGACTGTAATCAGGAGGGGAGAGTAGTGGGGTATGAGTCAAAGACAGTTTCAAAGCTTCAAAAGCTTTGTTGGCAGTAGTATCCCATATGAACTCAGAACCTTTCTTGAGCAGTCGCGTAAATCCAAGAGTTAGCTCAGCATAGTTTGGGATGAAATGACGGAGAAAGTTTGCCTTCCCCTGCAAACTTTGTAACTAGCGAAGTGAGGAAGGAGGAGGGAGATTGAGAATCACCTTGACCTTCAAAGGATCTACCCTGATCCCTTGACGTGAAACAATAAAGCCCAGAAGTCGATCGAATTCTACGTAGAAAACACATTTGTTGGGATTCAAGAGTATATGGTAAAACCAACATCAAAGGAAAATGGCATGGAGTTGTATTGGATGATCTACACGGTGCATGGAATGAGCAGGTAAGTCATCGAGATATGGCTGCACAATGTGCTTTATGTCATGAAAGGCGTAAGACATAGCACATTGAAAAGTTGCACCGACATTCTTTAAACTGAATGGTAGTTTTCGATAGGAAAAAGTGCCCCAAGGACAAATAAAAGCGGTCTTGTGTTGATCTTCTAGTATGATATTGATTTGATTATATCCGGAGAAACCATCCATCAAAGAGAAGATTTCGCTTCTGGCACAATCGTCGACGATCTGGTTAACGAAGGGGGTAGGAAAGTTGTCTTTAGGACAAGCTTTGTTAATGTCCCTATAATCAACGCAAACGCAAATTGTGCCTTGTTTCTTATCGATTGGAACAAGATTGGAAACCCAGTCAGTTAGAGCCACTGGGTAAATGAAGCCAGCCTTAAGAATTTTCTCAACTTCAAGCTTGATAGTGGTTGCTTTACATGGGTAGACCGGATGAAGTCGTTTCTGGATGGGTTTAGCATCTGGGTATGTCTTAATTTCATGTATCACAATGTCAGGGTCAATACCCAACATTTTTCATAGCTCTAGGTGAAGACGTCACAAAATTCTTGGAAAAGAGACTTGTAGGTGGCAACTTCGTTAGGGGAACATGAAGCTCCAAGATGCACATTTTCAACAATTCTGGGTTTTATGGATATGTTGAGGGGGATGGTGGGTGAGATGTTACTTAAGTTCCCTTCGTAGAACAGATCATGTGTAGACTGGGGAATGGTAGAAATGACGACAACGGTCGATGGGGTTGAGATCCGTTGGTAACCCTCGATGGTGTGTTGTTCCAGGAAGAGGATGGAACGATGATGTCCATCGTCCCAAGGGGTGTCTTCCATGGACATAACAGACATAATCATCTCGTCCGTGGGAAAAATGATGCGGAATGGATCTGGAGATAAATCACCAAGAGAGGGGGTCGAAGGGGTTGTCGATTGAATGGATTGAGAAGCAGATTCTACCGGACTTAGTGGCATTTCATCGCCATATCGAAGATGATCGCCTGGGTTGGGTACCATCCATGGGTTGTAAGACGCAGAGGTTTTGTGAACAGAAGTGGAGATCATGTTGATCGAGGTGAAAATAAGATGTGGAACATCGGGTGGTGGGATGGGGAAAGTGCCCATCAATGAGGAATCTTTAAGAAGACCCACACCGATGTTTTCGTATCCGGGGGGGTTTGCAATGAACGGTATGTTTCCAGTACGTGTATCGGAGTGGAAGAAGGCCAATTGGTCGACGGTCAGTACTTTTCCTTGATGTGGGAAACACACGACATGAAAAAGATTCGACACAACTGCTCACATGGAATCAATCCAACTACGACCAAGTAGAAGGTTGTAATCGAGAGGAGCATCAAAAGCCTCCACTTCAACTTGAACCATTTTGCCTTCTAACGTAATAGGCAACGAAGGGAGGACACTGTAAGGCTTAAAACTAGAGCCATTGAAGGCTTTGAGCGTGTTGTGGGATTCAGTCAAAGGAGGAGAGTCGATGGCTTTCCAACAGGTAATAGACAGGACACAAGTCGAGGCACCCTCATCAATAACCATTCTACAAATGTTTTTGTCGGAGACAATAACTTGTATTTGGAAGGCGAGTTAAGGGGGTAATCTTGGAACGTGATCTTCCAAGTCAAAAATATTAAATTCGTATCCGTAGGGTCGATTCCACCAATAGCTTTCAACAGTGCCTTCCATTGTATTGGACAACTCTGAAGGACTTCGAGGGCTGACATCGCGGATGGTGCTTGGGCCATATCTTCGACTATATTGTAGTTCTGGGTAGCACGTGCATGAGGATTGAAAGCCGATTTTCGAACAACGCCCTTTGGAGGAGGGCGAAGAACTGTATATAAGCTCGGTCATTCGAGATGAAGAGGACCATTGGTAGGTGGAGTTGTGGGAGATGGTTGGACCACCGAAGGAGGTGTCGCATCAACCTTCTCTTTGGAGGAAGAATAGTCTTTGGCTTGAGTGGTAAGTGTGATGTCATTCTTCTTTGAATCACCTGTACACATTAAGACATAGGATGTATTGGAGGGGGAAGGTTGGTCATGAATGACCAATTGGTTCTGTTGTTGAGATGGGAAGGGTTGTGACAAAACAATCGGAGTGGGGGGTTTTGTGGTCCCTTGAAGGAACTTAGTAACCTCGGCTCGTCGTGGACAATCCTTAGTGTAGTGATCATCACCACAGATAAGACAAGGGTATTGAGGTTTGCACTTATCTCTATCGTCAACATGTGGTGTTTTAGTTTTCTCAGTTTGTGAATTATTTCTGTCCTCCTTATTCTTACCCTTTCCTTTTCGGGATTTGTTTTTGCCGGCGGGGGTAGATTGAACAGAATTTACCTCATAAGTCTTGCTGGTGGGAGGGGTAGGAGATGGAGCATTTTGAACATTAGAAGAAATGGGTTTGGGATTGTTGCCAGAGGTCTGGATGGATTGCGGTTGGGCATGGAAAGTGCCAATCACACCGTCAGCTGCATGAGAAGCATCGGGAGTGGTTGAAGTGGCAGAAGTAGAAGGACAAGGCGCGTTAGGGAGTAAGTCATAAAGAGTACCCATTTGTGAGTAAACGAGGTCTAGGTATTGGGCACGACTGATTTCCTGTTCTTCGGTGACCACTCCACCCATGTCAATGTCACGACCGATGTCGTTCATGAATGATTTCGTGAACCATTCTGCCAGCAACTGATCAGGAAGTTCGAGTTTGATGAGACGTCGTATTCGTCGCCACTCATGAATGTGATCAGAGATATGAGTGGCCTTAGTTTGTTTGAAAGAACTCAAAATCTTGGTTCCCATTTCGTAGCGAATCGGTAGCTAGTAGTGGGTGAGGAAATCCATAGCAAGGGTGTTGAAGTCGGTGAAGAAGCCTCATGGTAATTCGATATACCACTTCGCGATGAAACCTGTGAGGTTTCATTGAAAAAGGCGTAAACGAATAGAGTCATCCATCAAGGAGTTGGATGAGAACCAGAGGTGAAAAGTCATTACATGATTGTTCAGGTCCTCTCCTGGCTTACCATCGAATTTAGGTATATCGGATGGCAGTTTGGTCGGTATGGCGGGCCATTGAGGAGAGTGACGGATCGGATCATTTAAAATTCTCGACAGATCCGGGAGGTCCAGGGTGGCTAATAAAGGTAACTTTCTATTCACATGCGGGTACTGGTGACTTTGGGGGGGAAGTCCCATCGGTAAACTAGTGGGACCATAAGAAGTTTGCATATAATGCGAAGATCTGGGCAGATTTGGTTGTTAGTGTGGAAGCAAGTAATTCATAGGGTTGTACCCTTGAACAGGGGCGTGGGGTGGAGCATTTGAGCCCCAAATAGGATTAGACGTACCTGGATAGGGTTGGCCTGTACTAGGGGGTATGACGGAGCTAGCCTGAGGTTGTTTCCCCCCAGTCGAGTGAGGATTATGTTGTATAAGATGATTCCAATACTGGGCCAAGGATGGAAGTATATTTTGTCCATAGGGTGGGTTCGGTGGGGGTTTCCCTCCAATTGGGGGTGGCATCCTGGTTGGGATTTGTCCTGCGAAAGGGGGTTGGGTTTGGCCTCCTTGGTGAAACTGTCCACCAACAGAAATCTGGTAATTCGGTGTGAACGACGGAATGGTGCCACTAGGATCAATGCCTCCGATAGAGGGTGTAAGAGGTCCTCTGAAAGGGGGTGGAGGAAGTGTCAGAATGAAACCGAGAAGATGGTGCCCAGAAGGAATGGAACCACTTGGAGTCCCGGATGAGATTTGTGTAGGAGCAGGAATAGAAGCATTCAACGCATGATATCCGGGTGGAAGTGGTGGGGTGTTTCTGGGTGAAAGCAGTGTGCCAATAGGGGCTTGGCCAACCATTGTAATCCTGGTGTGAGGATTCATAGTATCTGGGACCATTGTGTAATGGACCGTTTGTAGAGGGAGAGTCAAGATGTGGTCAGTTGGTGGGGTGTCTGTACCAAGAAAATAATAAGTAGTAGTGAAAGGCTTTGTGCCTGGATCAGACATTTCAGGCAGCTCAGGTGCGACAGTGATATCAACACCTGCTCCTGAGCCAAAGAGATCCCGTCTAAAAATGCAAATAGTCCAATAAGGATCTTGACCTTCAGGTCCTATGAAAGGTCTGGTTGGTGATCCAGAAGACTGAACAACTAGATCTCTGGAAGAATTCACTCGAACTATACATCTCTCAAAGTCGGTAGGAAGTCAGAAGTCCTCTCGAGAAGTAGTAATTCGGAACTGTTCTAAAGAGTTAGTTCTTTCCACTTATGAAGTGGCGACGTCTTGGACTTCACTCTGTTGAGGAGAGCCCTCCAGTGGATTGACGAGACAAGAAGGGGTTGGGCTAGGGTGGAAAAGTTACGTTGACGACCTGCTTAACAGACTTACACCCTGGTGCAAGCTCCCACACATAATCGTGGGTATACCCTCCAAGGAGCCCGAGTGAGTTTGGCCAACGTTGATTCCAGGTACCGTGAAGAATTGACCCTTCACAGTCACCTTGTGTAAGACCCTAAGAATATAGGCTACTAAGGTTACCACCAACAACAATAATGCCCGGGGGAACAGTCGATAGTCCGATCCACATGCAAGGGCAGGGTATCTAACCTAAAATCAGCTTGAGAGGCTTCCACTCATCATTGTGGGTATACCTTCAAGTGACCCCCGTAATACATGCAATCTCTACACCGATATCAACAAAGCAGGGTGAGTAACTTTGTCAATCTCAATGCGAGCTCGGGTTTGACCCTTGTGTGAGAAGGGCTTCCCAGGACAAAATGCTGCAAATGGAATTTGACACTCCTTATCACAAGATGCTATTGTATGTTTTTTGCTTTGGAGAGTGTGTCTTACTGCCTATTCCAAAGCTCTAGCCTAGCTAATGTTGGTGTAAAAGAGTCCTAGAAAAAGTTACTAGTTGAATTTTACAATTGCGCAATATTATTACAGGCTGTTGTTACTCAAAAGGAGATGGAAATGAAACCGATGTTGTGTGAGACTCTGGCCCAAAAATGCATAAATAGGAATGAATGACACAAAATTTTTTGTTCGATGAATCCTATTTATAGGAGGGAGAGAGGAGTTTTCTGGAGCAATGTGAACTACAACGTATGATCTTCTCTTAAATGTAATATCAAACAACCATGAACAATGCAAATTCTCTATTGATTCTTTTTCAATACTTGAATGCCAATATTTTTTGAATACAAAGTTGCTTAAAAAAGAAAATGTCTTTAATTTTTTGTTAGAAACCAAACAATAGGGGTGGAACTAAGAAAAACAAGCAACCAACGAAAAGGAAATGTACAACAAAAACCCAAACCAATCTTTCAATGAAGACAAAAATAACAAACTGACAAGACCAGTCTCTTCAAATGCATATGGGTAACAATTTTCCAAGTAATAAGCAATTGAAAAGAACAATTGATCTCAACTTTTAAACCAATCAAAGGCTCCCAGCCAAACAAGCACTCAGATTTCAAAACTGGAGATTATACCCTTGTTGCGAAAAGGTCAAGAGATAAAAATTGAGAAAACATGATCAAGAGAAGCTTAATCATTCATGCGATTTGAAGTCAAGAATCATTCAATCACCGGTCAGAGAAGTTCTTCCTAGACACACAAACAAATCTGGGCATCTGAGGGCACAAGAGACTTAATCCAAAAATTTTGCAAGTGGGTTCACAAGCTGGAAGTGTAGTACAGTGCGAGAATCAAGGATTCTCGCAGGCTAGACATAGGTAGAGTGAGAGAAGTTTGCACTGAACTGAACTGCAAGATGTGAACTCTAGTGGTTCTTGCAAGCTACAGAAGGGTGCAGTGCGAGAAGGCCTGAAATCAAGCAAATTTTGGAAAAAAGACAAAAATTTTGAAGGAACTTCTGGATCCAAGGAGTCTATAAGGGTATCCTCAAGACTCAGAGATTGATGGGAATGAAAAATGGTAAGCCAAGATAAAATGGCCAAAGAAAAACCACCAAAAATGGGTCGTATCCCTAGTATGGTTGCCAATTTTGTTATCGGACAAATCGGTAGGTGCGGACACTAACATATCTCCCTAGATCCACTTGGATCTAGAACAAAATAGGACAGGACACGACTCTTTCCCTAAGTTGTAGTCATTGAATCTACTAAAGAGAAGGAATAAGTGACATACCTTGATATCGCTTCCTTAGGTCTCTGTTGTTCCCACTTCGCTCCGATGCTCTTGTGACATCAGGTCCAAGACAACACAAACCAACCAAAGTGAATATAACAAAGTATATTCAATGTCAACTTATGCATATGATCAAGGAGTTATGCTATAAAATAAGAGTGATTTTATGGGAAAGGGACATGCCGCTGTATTATATTAAATAAAAGTAGAAGATACAATCTGATCGCCTTGATGTTGCAAGCTTCCTTTCAGTGACCCTTGGTTCCAACACACACACTTGCTCTGCACTTGCATGAAGAAGATCTGATTCCTCTTGATAGACCAAATAGAGCTTTCAAGCTTCTGTCCAAGCAGGGTTATTCACACAATTCTTTCAATGATTCTTCATTCAATCTTGCTTAACATTTTCCATGAGAAACCTTTCAATATATAGGAGAAGGAGAGATGGTTAAATGGATGAGGATGATCCCACCAAATCTGAGAAGTCAGTAGAATGACAACCATGCGAATGCCAACTCATTTTCTAGAAGATCCCCTTCTACAACCTTCATGACCTCTTCTTCTTTCCAAGCTTAAAAACAGGTTCACACCCTATATATGGAGCATACTGTGAGAAGTTCGCACCCTAAGTGTGAGCGGCCTGCGAGAATGAAGGATTCTCGCACCCTAGACCATAGGCAGCCTACGAACTCATCTTAAAAATATGTTTTTGAAAGAAGACAGGAGCCACTTTTCTCAGGCGAAAATTCCTTGTTGGGAGCCTGGATACATCACTGTTGAGACATCACCAGAGTGACCAAAATCATGTGTAACAGAAACCATGTTAAATGGAGAAAAAGATAACATATCCCTTAACTCCACACTCCTGGAATGGGAATTTAGAACTATGGATGCTCTCAATTGCTCTAGAGGACTCATCACTCATTGGAGAAATAATTATCTCAAATTAATCAATTCTCGGGATCAAAGATCCCTACTTGTGGTTGTACTCCTCTCTTAAAACCTTGACATGGAGATGCATATTGCAAACTTCTATGAACCCTATTCAAGAGACAATGAACAGTTTTGGGAAAAAAAATTTCACTCCCCCTTCTAAATTTGGGTCACACAATAATGGAGGCGATCTAAAGTTCACACTTGAAACATGTGAGATCTAGGGTCCCATAGAATAGATGGATGGTATTGCAAAATTTCTTATACATGTTATGGAAGATATCATTTTTCTTGATCCAACACCTAAAAAACTCTCTCCAACTTGGAGAAACATGTAAGTAGGGGAAGCTCGCATTGTAAAATAATTGTATCATTTTCTGATATCGAAAAATTCTGTTGAATTCCCCCTTCCAAATGCACCAATGGGTCTCCTCTAGGGGTAGCTTGGACCATTGCCCCATTCGTTTTGAAATTCCCCCCTCCTACCTCGAACCCCCCACCTCCTTTAAGCTAAACTCCTCTTGGATTGAGGATCCCTCCTTCTTGGCTTGCATCAAATAATATTAGCCCCCCTATAACCCTACTCTACCAGAATCCCCTCCTCTACAATTCTTGGAAAATTTAAAGAGGGTAAAAAAAGTTGCTCATAACTGGGGGAAAGAAAAGAAAAATAAGGACTTTGAATCTCTCCTGGAAATTGAAAAGAAAATCCAAGATTGGCATGCCTATGAAACCAACCAATCCTTATCAATTGAATAGTGGAAAGAATACAAATCGCTTGAACAGGCCCGAAGTAAAATTCTCCTCGACAGAGAAAAGGAATGGTGACTAAGAAGCATGGCTCTCTGGCTCCAAGCCGGAGATGAAAACACAATTTTTTTCACACTTTTTCAAATTGAAGGAAAGCCATAAACACAATTTGGTCCATAGACAGACTAAATGACTCCCTAGCATCTTCCTTTTGGAACATCACAACAACAAGGAATCAACACTTCAAATCCCTTTTCAAGGAACAAAACAAGGTCATGATAGATGTTATCCTTCAAGTTGCATACCTCTTCCCCAGGTTCATTAATCGGCAGGGAAACAATTAATTTATGGAAAAAAATTCCTTGGAATAACTACTTGTGACACTACAAAGCTTTCAAAAAGATAAAACTGAGGGCATGATGGACTACCAACAGAATTCTATCTAAAATGATTTGAATTTGTAGGTCAGGATTTAGTAGGAGTGGTGGAATACTCAAGAACTACTGGTCAGATGCTTCTTTCTTTCAATGCCACTTTCATTTCCCTCATCCTGAAGGAATACAAACCTAGATATTTTGATCAATTTCGACCTATTTCCCTATGCAAAAACATATATATACAAAATCATCCCAAAACTCATTTCTAGAAGGTTGTTGGAATTCCTCTTAGAAAAAATTTCCCATGAAAAATTTGGGTTTCTAAAAGGCCAACAAATTCATGAAGTAATTGGCCTAGCTCAAGAGGGCCTTCACTCCATTCACATAGTAAAACATAAAGCGATCACTCTCAAAGTTGACCTCTCAAAATCCTTTGATAGGGTAAGCTCGATGTATATAAGACTCCTCCTAATTGAAGTAGGGTTTATCATCTCCTTTGACTCATGGATCATGAGTTGTATCGACGCATCCTCTTTCTCCATTCTCATAAATGGGTTAGCTTCCCCCTTCTTCAAGCTAGAAAGAGGAATTCAATAGGTTTTCCCTCTCTCTCCTTTGCTCTTTCTACTTGTTGCAAAATACCTAAACAAACTTTCATATAAGGCGGTAGATTCGAAAAATATCAAAGGAATCGTAGTAAGCCCACACTTCCCCTTTACATATATCCTTTTTGTAAATGGCATTCTAATATTCTTCCAAGGAAATTTGTGATTTATTCAACACCTATGGGACATACTTGATATATTCTACAAAGCCATTAGGATGAAAATCAACGAGGAAAAATCATCATTCTTCCCTTGGGGTTTATCTGAGGATTCTCAAGATCAAGCAACCCAAATCCTTAGTATTCCCCACTTGTCCCTGGACTTGGACTTCAAATATATAGGCTTTCATCTGAAAGCAAATGGTTATGTAAAAATGGATTTTCTATGGTTGGTGGCAAAAATTGAAAAAAAAATCAATTCATGGTTCAATAGATAGCTCTCCAAGGCAGGAATATTGATGTTAGTGAAATCAGTTCTTGAAGCCATCCCAATTTATTAGATCACCCTCACCTGGGTCCCAAAATTAATCCATAACAAAATTTGACAACTCTCCTTCAAGTTCCTCTGGTCTGACCCCACCTCTCATTCCTCCTTAGTTCTTACATCCTATAAGAAGATCACATCTCCAAGAGAGATGGGGGGTTGGGGACTAAAAAGTGTTCACTTATTCTCTCGATTTCTAGCTGCCAAAAACACTTGGATCTTGGTTCAAGGAAATTGACTATGGCCTAGAGTCCTTCCTTCATGCAAAATACTTCCCTAGAGAATCCCAATAAGACTAGATTAGAAATACTTGAATAAAAGTTATTGGAATGGACCTATATTTTGAAAAGTGGTACAAAAATATTTCCCATTGATTGGAAAATACCTCATCTGGAAAATCGAAAAAACATCCACATTGGGATCAATTGTGAAAACAATCATCTTCTCCATGATCCTATCATAAATGAATTGAATAATCAAGGTTACTACTACCTAAAGCAGATTTTTATTGGAAGATGGATGGAAGTCAAAGACCTGAGATTGGCTGGTGAAAGTTCCCTCCAATGGTTAGATTATATAGAAACTCTTTGCCACTCCATGGTCTACCTCTCTAATTAGGAAAATGGCCTCCTCTTGTCTCCAAATCTTATTGGTATTTATAGACCAAACCGGGGCTACAACATACTTTCCAGGTACCTCAAGAGGCTCCTCCTCCCTGCTAGGGGCGAATTCTTTGGAAACTAAAATTTCCAGCAAAGGAAAAATTATTCATGTGGCTCCTCCTACGTAACAAAGTCCCCACTTGGGATAGGATCCAAAGAAGGAAATTCAAAGGGCATGAAAAATGTAGCCTCTGTAAGTCTGATAATGAATCCAATATACATATCTTCTTGGATTCCCATACACAAAGGAGTTCTGAAAGGAATCCGGCAAGGCCATGGAATGTACCTACTCCTTATCCAGAGCCTCAATTGAAGCAGGGATTAAATATTGGTTGTCCTCTCCAATTGTTCTGAACTTTCAATCCCTCCCCCTCATTGCATCTTGGGGTATTTGGCTAGCACGAAACCATGCCCTCTTCAAGGAAAAACTTCTCCCCCCTCCATTTGCGCTGCACAATCCCTAGCCATTCTCTCCTCAATTTCGCAATCCCCAACTGTTTCACCAAAAAACCCCAAACTCATATCCCCATTAAGACCGATCACCTGTGGGATTTTTTTGACGGGATAGTTGAAGGACATCCTACTCGTGGTAGAGAAGAAGGTATCATTTACACATCAAAATCTTCCTCCTTTTTTCATCTTCAGCCATCCTAGTCATTGCTACAAACAACCTCAATGAACTAATGGCTCTAAACCTCTCCCTCCTTTTGACAAAAGAAAATAGAATTTCCCATTTGCATATTTATGGAGACTCACAAATTGGATGAGCGACAAAAATAGTCTGCACAATTACGCTCTTTGGCCAATTTACTCTACAATTCTGGGACTCTATGATTCCTTCTCTCACATAAATTACTCTCATGTCTATAGGCAATAGGACCAAGAAGTAGTCAGACTCTCCAAATATAGATTGGAAATGGCTCGGGGAGCCTAGAAAATCCAGGAAAATAGCCCGGAATCTGTCAAGGAATATCTTCTCGACCCTGGGTTCTAAATCTGGATAGCAGTGCAATTTTATGGAAAAATTTTAGCGTCATTTTTTAAAGTGAAATGTTACTTTTCTGGAAAAAAAAATTGCACATATTGGACTTTATTTTTTCTTAGCATTCGGAAATTTCTTGGGCCTTGTTTTTAAACGATCACCTTACTACAGATCCCCCTAGCATTTTATAACAACTTTTACACAGAAGTTGGTCATTCTCATAACAAACAATGAATGATCCACATTTTTGTACACTTATTCTGATGCTCCAAAGCATCCTTTTGACGAATCTATAGCCTCCCGAACTCGCCTTGGCACCTACAGATGTAATTTTCTCCCATGTGTAATAAAATTACCATTTTTTTTCCTTGTAAAAGTGTGTGTGTGTGTGTCTTGTGATCAAACTCCCTAATTAAATATTTTTTGGGATCCTTAGTTCTCTCCTTAATTTCTTCCCCTTTTATCATTTTATCATTTTTAAAGGAAAAATGAAATGCAACTATTCATTTTTTAAAGTTAGAGCCATTTTTTATCGTATCCTTCTCCACTTTCAATGTAGACAAAGTGCTCTTAAGAAAAAATGAACTTTAACCCTATGGAGTAAGGACAATTTTATTTCTCTTAACTGGTAGGTATCTAGTATCTTATTTTATCTTATAACTTCACCCTCCATAACAAACACTTGCTAAAGAATAATTTTGACACGTGTTTCAACAAAGCTTCATCCTTCTTTCTACCATTTTCCAAATCTTCAAAAATTTTCTTAATAATTTTGTCCAACTCATCTATATTGGATGACATATTCCAAATATGAACAATGATCCTTTCCTTCTCTTTAGCCACCAATATGATCACTTCACTTCACTGATACACTTCAGAAAAGGATGTTACAAATTGAATATTTCTTGACATTTCATTGTCACTACACTACAAGAGAACAAGCCATTAGCGCCTAGTTTAGCGCCAGATTTTAGTGCATTTGAGGGCATCAATTGGGTTGATGAGAGGGCGCAAAACTCGTCACTAAATCACGTGTTCACTTGGGCACTGAATTTAGCACCCAATTTAGCTCCCTCTTTAGCGTCAAATTTTGCTCCCTTTTTAGCACCTAGTTTTGCTCCATTTTTAGCGCCCATTTTTGCTTCTTATTTAGCTCCTAGTTTTGCTCCTGATTTTGCGCCTAAAATGTGATATAAATCCCTAAATAAGCCCAAAATAGCGCCTGGTTTAGCTCTTGGTGTAGCTCCTAGTTTAGCTCCAGGTGTGGTGCCTAATTTAGCTCCTGGTTTATCTTTTGGTTTAGCATCTAGTTTAGCTTCGGTTGTAGCTCCTAGTTTAGATCTTTGTTTAGCACCTAGTTTAGCCCCTGGTTTAGTTCATATTTTAGCGCCTAGTTTAGCTCCACGTGTGGTGCCTAATTTAGCTCCTGGTTTAGCACCTAGTTTAGCTCCTGGTTTAGCTTCTAGGTTAGTTCTTGGTTTAGCTCATGGTTTAGCACCTAGTTTAGTTCCTAGTTTAGCTCCTGGTATAACTCCTAGTTTAGCTCATGATTTAGCGCCTAGTTTAGCTCATGGTTTAACTCCTGGTTTAGTGCATAGTTTAGCTCCAGGTGTGGCGCCTCATGCTTCCTATTTTTCTTCTAGTGTAGCGTCGAAAATAGATTCTATTTTGGATTCCAAATTAACGCCAAGATGTGCTTACATTATTGGATCCTTTTTTGCTTCCAGAATTTCTTCATTGTTAGCTCCATGGTTTGCTTCCTTTTAGTTCCAAGTTTTTCTTCATTTTTAGCATCTGGTTTTGCTTCTTTTTTAGGTCCAGGGTTTTCTTCCTTTTAGTGTTGGGATTTTCTTCTTAATTAGCGTCAAGTTTTGCTTCTTGTTAAGCAACCAATTTAGATTCCTACTTAGATCCAGAAATAACTCCAAGTATGGCTTCAAATTTAACATTGAGTTTTACTTCCATTTAAGAGGCACATTTTGCTTCCATTTTAACAACTCATGTTGTGTCCTTTTTATCTTCCATTTAGTAATTTAACTTTTTTTATTTCAATTTAATTAGTTAAATATATCATGCATCTTAAAAAAACTTATATTATTATAGAGTAAGTCATATTGCATTTGAAGTATTTTATATGATAGCTTTTATAAAGAATTTTTAGGGAACTGGACATCCATACAAACTAACAACATCATTATACTTATTAAATCTCCATCTAAATAAAATCTACAACATACAGTATATATAAAATAATAAGATAATGATTATAACATGATCATCATCTATAATTAAAACTAGTCAAATATATCAATATTAGATAAGTATCATGTCAAACAACTTATATCTTTAATACTGATAAGATCATCATCATATATAACTACAACAAGTGAAAGTCAAATATGACAATAGATCAATAACATGTTAGAATGATACATGGCCAACAGTCGACATAAGTTAAGATGATATATGTCCAAATGATATAAGTCAAAATGATAAATGTCAAAATGATAAAACTCAATAATATGGTATTGCAGGTGAAAATGATACATACGATAATAAATATGAAAATAGTCATCATAGCGATATACAACAATGATCAATGATGGAGTCTATATGATCAATGTCACTGGCTACTACCAACAACTAGGTCATCGTCATTATCTCGATCATCATCATTGTGGTCATCATCACCGTCATTCATAGTGTCTTCTTCATATAACTCATCATAATCATCTCCCGTGTCTGTATCAAACCCATTATAATCTGGATCTATCTCATGAGGATCAACTGGATCTTCTGGAAGACCTGTGTTCTGCAAAAAAGAACATTCAAAATGAAAAGTTATTATTTATTTCATGCAATATGTAAGTTTTGTGCTATATTTCTAATATTACAACATATGAAACAAAACCATAATCATATTACATCAGAACAAAGTGCACATACCATAATAAAATTTCAAATAAGTTACAAATAAGAAGTCATTCCAATGTTGCCAAACATGTACCAATTCCAATAAACGTTAGTAAAGATCATAAAAAAATGTGTTATACATTTTAACTATCAATTATAAATTCTATTACATAACCGTAAGTGCCAACTCTCTCCATTGTGTGCTATATGTGATTATGTTTTCCTATAAAAATCCTTTGAGAGTTAATTGGTCTATGTATATTCTTCTCTTGTATTTCACAAATGAATATTTTTCTCGGACATTTTGGCCCATTGTAATATGCTTCAAAGGTCCTTTGAGAATTAACTAGTTTATAGGTAATTTTGAAGATGCTCTCGATACTCATTCAACTAGACCACATCCAAATGCCAATCCTTCCAAAGAAAAAATTCAATACATCAAGCCCTAAAGGGTTTAAAATTATGACAAAAATGTAATAAAAGGTGTCAAGGTGTATTTCTTTGCCTTACCTTGCCATGCCATTCCATACCATGCCATACTTTGCCATGGCTTGCCTTTGCATGCCTTGCCTTGCCATGTGTTGCCATGAAATGCCTTGCTATCGTATGGTATGCCTTTCCATGCCATGCCCCTCCTTACCATGCCTTGCATTCACTTGCCATGCCCCTCCTTACCATGCCTTGCATTCACTTGCCATGCCTTGCCTTTCCACACCATGCCTTTCGATATCATGCCTTGCCTTTCCATACCATGCCTTTCGATATCATGCCTTGCGTTTCCATGCTATGTCATGTCGTGCCTTAAGATTTTTATTTCCTAAGTAGGAATTGGCCAAGAGTCCCCAAAATGGTTTGGGATGCCACTTGCAGCAGGGCATAAAAATAAAACCGAGACTCAGATGGAGGAATCGTCGACTTTGATGGATTACTGGGATAGGATTTCAGCTAGAGCACCACTCACTCTTGGGTGCCATGCCTCAGAAGTTGCTTTACTCATTGATTTCGAGAATTAGGGTTTTGCTCAGTAAGAAGCAATGCAACATTTGGATTTAGGGGTCTAATTTATGAAACCATGCCTCAGGAGCAGATGGAAAATGTGGTCACATATTCCATGCCTAAGCAAGCTTGCAACATCTCGCAGAACTAAAAAATGTTGCTCCGTTAGGTTTTTATGCCCTGAGGAGGAATTGGCCAAGACTCCCTGAAATGGTTTGGGATGCGACTTAAAACTCGGTATATAACGAAAAATGAGAATCAAATTGAGGAACCGTCATCTCCGTTGGATTATTGGCATAGTATTTCAGCTAGAGCACACCTCATTCCCAGGTCCAATCCCTCGTAATTTTTGTTTTTCATTGATTTTGAGAAATATGTTTTTTCTCAGTAAGAAGCAATGCAACATTTGGATTTCGGGGTCCAATTTATGAAACCATGCCTCAAGAGAGGATGGAAAATGTGGTCACATAGTCCATGCCAAAACAAGCTTGTGTCATCTCACCGAACTAAAAAATGTTGTTCCGTTAGGTTTTTATGCCCTGAGGAGGAATTGGCCAAGAGTCCCCGAAATGGTTTGGGATGCCACTTGCAACTAGGCATAAAAAGAAAATAGAGACTCAGATTGAGGAACCGTCATCTCCGATGGATTACTAGGATAGTATTTCAACTAGATCACCCTTCACTCTCGGGTGCCATGCCTCGGAAGTTACTTTACTCATTGATTTCAAGAATTAGTGTTTGGCTCAGTTTGAAGTAATGTAGCATTTGGATTAAGGGGTCCAATTTATGAAACCATCCCTCATGAGAATATGAACATTGTGGTCACATATTCCATGCCTAAACAAGCTTGCAGCATCTCACGAAACTCAAAAATGTTGCTCTGTTAGGTTTTTATGCCCTAAGGAGGAATTGACCAAGAGTCCCTGAAATGGTTTGAGATGCGACTTGAAACTGAGCATATCACGACTCGGATTGAGGAACCCTCATCTCCGTTGGATTCCTGGCATAGTATTTTAGCTAGAGCACCCCTTACTCTCAGTTCCAATCCCCCAGAAGTTGTTTTTTTCATTGATTTCGAGAACTAGTGTTTTGCTCAGTAAGAAGCAATGCAAAATTTGGATTTAGGGGTCCAATTTAGGAAACCATGCCTCGAGAGAAGATGGACAATGTGGTCACCTAGTACATGCCTAAACAAGCATGCAACATCTCATGGAACTCAAAAATGTTGCTCCATTAGGATTTTATGCCTTGATGAGGAATTGGCCAAGAGTCCCCGAAATGGTTTGGGATGCCACTTACAATTGGGCATAAAAAGAAAAATGAGACTTAGATTGAGGAACCATTAACTTCGATGGATTACTAGGATAGGATTTCAGCTTGAGTACTCCTCACTCTCAGGTGCCATGCCTCGAAAATTGCTTTACTCATTGATTTTGAGGATTAGTGTTTTTCTCAGTTTGAAGCAATGCAACATTTGGATTAAGGGGTCCAATTTATGAAACCATGCCTCAGGAGTGGATGGACAATGCGATCACATAGTCCATGACAAAACAAGCTTGCAACATCTCACAAAACTCAAAAATGCTTCTCCATTAGGTTTTTATTCCCTAAGGAGGAATTGGCCAAGAGTCCCCGAAATGGTTTGGGATGCCACTTGCAACTGGGCATAAAAATAAAACCGAGACTCGAATTGAGGAGCAGTCGACTCTGATGGATTACTGGGATAAGATTTTAGCTAGATCACCCCTCACTCTCAGATGCCATGCCTCAGAAGTTGATTTACTCATTGATTTCCAGAATTAGTGTTTGGCTTAGTTGAAAGCAATGCAACATTTGGATTAAGGGGTCCAATTTATGAAACTGTGCCTCATGAGAAGACCGATAATGTGGTCACCTAGTCCATGCCTAAACAATCTTGCAACATCTCACATAACTCAAAAATATTGCTCCGTTAGTTTTTTATGCCCCGAGGAGGAATTGGCCAAGAGTCCCCGAAATGGTTTGGGATGTGACTTGCAACTGGGCATATCATGAAAAATGAGACTCAGATTGAGGAACCATCATCTTCGTTGGATTCCTGGCATAGGATTTTAGCTAGAGCACCCCTCACTCCCAGTTCCAATCCCTCGAAAGTTGTTTTTTTCATCGATTTCGAAAACTAGTGTTTTTCTTAGTAAGAAGCAATGCAAAATTTGGATTTAGGGGTCCAATTTAGGAAACCATGCCTCGGGAGAAGATGGAAAATGTGGTCACCTAGTCCATGCCTAAACAAGCATGCAACATCTCATGGAACTCAAAAATGTTCTTCCATTAGGATTTTATGCCTTGATGAGGAATTGGCCAAGAGTCCCCGAAATGGTTTGGGATGCCACTTGTAGCTGGGCATAAAACAAAAATCAAGACTTAGATTGAGGAACCATCAACTTTGATGGATTACTGGGATAGGATTTCAGCTAGAGAAACCCTCACTCCCAGGTCCAATCCCTTGGAAGTTGTTTTTTTCATCGATTTTGAGAACTAGGGTTTTGCTTAGTTTGAAGCAATGCAAAATTTGGATTTAGGGGTCCAATATATGAAACCATGCCTTGGGAGCGGATGGACAATGTGGTCACACATTCCATGCCTAAAAAATCTTGCAGCATCTCACGGGACTCAAAATTGCTTCTCTGTTAGCTTTTTATGCCCCGAGGAGGAATTGGCCAAGAGTCCCCGAAATGGTTTGGGATGCGACTTGCAATTAGGTATGAAACAAAAAACGAGTCTCGGATTGAGGGACCGTCGACTCTGATGGATTACTAGGGTAGGATTTCATCTAGAGCACTCCTCACTCCCAGGTGCCATGCCTTAGAAGTTGCTTTAGTCATTGATTTCGAGAACTAGTTTTTTGTTCAGTTTGAAGCAATGCAACATTTAGATTAAAGGATCCAATTTATGAAATCATGCCTCGAGAGAATATGGACATTGTGGTCACATAGTCCATGCCTAAACAAACTTTTCACATCTCATGGAATTCAAAAATGCTGCTTTGTTAGGTTTTTATGCCTTGAGGAGGAATTAGCCAAGAGTCCCTGAAATGGTTTGGGATGCGACTTGCAACTGGGCATAAAACGAAAACCGAGACTTGGATTGAGGAACCGTCGACTCCGATGGATTTCTAGGATAGGATTTCAGCTATACCACCCCTCACTCTTGGGTGCCATGCCTCGAAAGTTGCTTTACTCATTGATTTCGAGAACTAGTGTTTTGCTTAGTTTGAAGAAATGCAACATTTGGATTAAGGGGTCCAATTTATGAAATCGTCCCTCGGGAGAGGATGGATAATGTGGTCACCTAGTCCATGCCTAAATAATCTTGCAGCATCTCATGAAACTAAAAAATGCTGCTCTGTTAGTCTTTTATGCCTTGAGGAGGAATTGGCCAAGAGTCCCTGAAATGGTTTGGGATGCGACTTGCAACTGGGAATATCACAAAAACTGAGACTCGGATTGAGGAACCATCATCTCTGTTGGATTCCTGGCATAGGATTTTATCTAGAGCACCCATCACTCCCAATTCCAATCCCTCGAAAGTTGTTTTTTTCATCGATTTTGAGAACTAGTGTTTTGCTTAGTAAGAAGCAATGCAACATTTGGATTTAGGGGTCCAACTTAGGAAACCATGCCTCGAGAGCGGATGGACAATGTGGTCACCTATTCCATGCCTAAACAATAATGCAACATTTAAAGTAATTCAAAAATGCTGCTCTGTTAGGATTTTATGCCCTGAGGAGGTATTGGCCAAGAGTCCCCGAAATGGTTTGGGATGGCACTTGCAAATGGGCATAAAATGAAAACCGAGACTCAGATTGAGGAACCGTCGAATCCAATGGATTTATAGGATAGCATTTCAGCTAGACCACCCCTCACTCCCAGGTGCCATGCCTCAGAAGTTGTTGTACTCATTGATTTCAAGAACTAGTGTTTTGCTATGTTTGAAGCAATGCAACATTTGGATTAAGGGGTCCAATTTATGAAATCATCCCTCAGGAGAGGATGGATAATTTGGTCACCTATTCCATGCCTAAACAAGCTTGCAACATCTCACGAAACTCAAAAATGTTGCTCCGTTAGTCTTTTATGCCCTGAGTAGGAATTGGCCAAGAGTCCCCGAAATGGTTTGGGATGTGACCTGCAACTGGGCATATTAGAAAAATTAAGACTCAGATTGAGGAACCGTCATCTCCGTTGGATTCCTGGCATAGGATTTTAGCTAGAGCACCCATCACTCCTAGTTCCAATCCCTCAGAAGTTGTTTTTTTCATCGATTTTGAGAACTAGTGTTTTGCTCAGTAAGAAGCAATGCAACATTTGGATTTAGCAATCCAATTTAGGAAACCATGCCTCAGGAGTGGATGGAGAATGTGGTCACCTAGTCCATGCCTAAACAAGAATGCAACATCTCATGGAACTCAAAAATGTTGCTCCGTTAGGATTTTATGCCCTGATGAGGAATTGGCCAAGAGTCCCCAAAATGGTTTGGGATGCCACTTGCAACTGGGCATAAAACAAAAATCGAGACTCGGATTGAGGAACCATCAAATTCAATGGATTACTGGGATAGGATTCCAGCTAGAGAAACCCTCACTCCCAAGTCCAATCCCTTGGAAGATGTTTTTTTCATCGATTTTGAGAACTAGGGTTTTGCTTAGTTTGAAGCAATGCAAAATTTGGATTTAGCGGTCCAATATATGAAACCATGCCTTGGGAGCGGATGGACAACGTGGTCACATAGTCCATGCCTAAACAAGCTTGTAGAATCTCAAGGGACTCAAAAATGCTGCTCTATTATCCTTTTATGCCCTGAGGAGGAATTGACCAACAGTCCTCGAAATGGTTTGGGATGCGACTTGCAATTAGGCATAAAACAAAAACCGAGTCTCGAATTGAGGAACCCTCGAATCCGAGGGATTACTGGGATAAGATTTCATCTATAGCACCCCTCACTCCCGGGTGCCATGCCTTGGAAGTTGTTTTACTCATTGATTTCGAGAACTAGTGTTTTGCTCAGTTTGAAGCAATGCAACATTTGGATTAAAGGATCCAATTTATGAAATCGTGCCTTGGGAGTAGATAGACATTGTGGTCACATATTCCATGCCTAATCAAGCTTGCAACATCTCACTGAACTCAAAAATGCTGCTCCGTTAGGTTTTTATGCCCTAAGGAGGAATTGGCCAAGAGTCCCTAAAATGGTTTGGGATGGGACTTGAAACTGGGATTAAAATGAAAATCGAGACTCGGATTGAGGAACTGTTGACTCCGATGAATTTCTAGGATAGGATTCCAGCTAGAACACCCCGCTCTCGGGTGCCATGCCTCGGGAGTTACTTTACTCATTGATTTCGAGAACTAGTGTTTTGCTTAGTTTGAAGCTATGCAACATTTGGATTAAGGGGCCCAATTTATGAAATCATCCCTCAGGAGCGGATGGATAATGTTGTCACCTAGTCCATGCCTAAACAAGCTTGTAACATCTCACGAAACTAAAAAATGTTGCTCTATTAGTCTTTTGTGCCCTGAGGAGGAATTGGCCAAGAGTCCCCGAAATGGTTTCAGATGCGAATTGCAACTGGGTATATCACTAAAACCAAGACTCAGATTGAGGAACCATCATCTCTGTTGGATTCCTTGCATAGAATTTTAACTAGAGCACCCATCACTCCCAGTTCTAATTCCTCAGAAGTTGTTTAGGCATAGATTTCAAGAAATAGTGTTTTTCTCAGTAAGAAGCAATGCAACATTTGGATTTAGGGGTACAATTGAGGAACTGTCGACTTCAATGGATTACTAGGATAGGATTTCATCTAGACCACCCCTCACTCCCGGGTGCCATACCTCGAAAGTTGCTTTACTCATTGATTTCGAGAACTAGTGTTTTTCTCAATTTGAAGCAATGCAACATTTGGATTAAGGGGTTCGATTTATGAAATCATCCCTTGGGAGTGGATGGATAATGTGGTCACCTAGTCCATGCCTAAACAAGCTTGCAACATCTCACAGAACTAAAAAATGTTGCACTGTTAGGTTTTTATGCCTTGAGGAGGAATTGGCCAAGAGTCCTTGAAATTGTTTGGGATGTGACTTGCAACTGGGCATAAAACGAAAAACGAGATTCGGATTGAGGAACCGTCGACTCCGATGGATTAATAGGATAGGATTTCATCTAGAACACTCCTCACTCCTGGGTGCCATGCCTCGAAAGTTGCTTTACTCATTGATTTCGAGATCTAGTGTTTTTCTCAGTTTGAAGCAATGCAACATTTGGATTAAGGGGTCCAATTTATGAAACCATCCCTCAAGAGAAGATGAATAATGTGGTCACCTAGTCCATGCCTAAAAAAGCTTGCAACATCTCACGTAACTCAAAAATGTTGCTCCACTAGGATTTTATGCCCTGAGGAGGAATTCGCTAAGAGTCCCCGAAATGGTTTGGGATGCGACTTGCAACTGGGCATATCACAAAAACCGAGACTCGGATTGAGGAACCATCATGGGCTAGGATATAAAGAATACCAAGACTCAGACTGAGGAACCATTGTCTCTGTTGGATTCCTGGCATAGGATTTCAACTAAAGCACCCCTCACTCCCAGGTCCAATCCCTCGAAAGTTGTTTTTTTCATCGATTTTGAGAACTATGGTTTTCCTTAGTTTGAAGCAATGCAACATTTGTGTTTCTTTTGTGTAGTAAAAGTCGGGAGGAGTAGTCGATCATGGACCATGATGAGAACTCTTTGGAATTCATCATTGTCTTCACTTTGATTTTTCTTTAGAAAGAGGAAGATGTCATCTATGTATGCGTTGATGGTGTTGATATTGCACCAAGTCTGTACTTCCTGCCAAATGTCCTTGGTATTCAAGATATAATGCATTGGGTTTATCCCATAGGGTCTCAACTTTGAGAATATGTGACATAGCACATGTTTGGTGACATGACATAGTACCAAATTATTTGGATGAAATATTTATTTTTCTCACCATAGGTGTTGTGCCACAAGCGTACTTGACAACATAGAAGAAACAATTGGTTTTATGTGTGACAAACTATTAGATAAAGAGGTAATTTGTACAAGCTCATGGTATATGGAATCCTTTGATGTTGCATCATGGATCATAAATTACTTAGAATTTTATGGGAGAGCTAGTGTAGTCACGTGGGCCTTGACCAAATAGACTTGCGGGACCTTACGGAAGTCCGTTATGCTACTCGGTTTGGATTTTATGCCCCTAGACCAAATTGACCACATGTCCCTAAATGGCTTGAGGAGGAGAGTTGCAACTCACGATAAAACTCAAATCGAGACTCAGATGCACGAACCGTCAGTTGCATTGGATTAAGATCACTGGTTTTCATCTAGTGGGGCCCCTACGCTATCATTCTGTTGACCGAAAAACCATTTGTTAGAGTATCTCTGACATTAGGGTTTAGGTCAATGAAGCATAGTGCAATTTTTGAAGATGAGGTTGATTTTCAAGAACATTTTTTCGGTTCTTTTTGGCTAGTGTAGTCGTATCGGCCTTGGCCAAACACACTTATGGGAGCTTACGAAACTCCGTTATGCTGCTCGGTTTGGCTTTTATGCCCCCAGACCAAATTGGTCACATGTCCTTGAATGGATTGACGAGGCGAGTGGAAACTATCGATAAAACTGGCATGAATTTAGGTGGATAAAGAAGTAGATTGGTTTAATGTTGCTAAACAAACTTGCGGGAGGTTACAAAAGTCCGTTATGCTACTCAGTTTGGATTTAATGCCCCTAGACCAAATTGGCCACATATCCCTGAATGGTTTAAGTAGGTGAGTTGAAACTCATGATAAAACTCAAACTGGGACTCGGATGCACAAATCGTCAATTGCATTGGATTCAGAGCATTGGGTTTCAGCTAGTGGGGCCCCTACGCTATCATTCCGTCAACAAAAAAACCATTTGTTGGAGTATCTCTGACATTAGGGTTTTCGTCAATGAGGCATAGTGTAATTTATGAAGATGAGGTCGATTTTCAAGAACACTATGCCGACGTTTTTGGCTAGTGTAGTTGCATGGACCTTGTTCAAACAGACTTGTGGGAGCTTACATAACTTTGTTATGCAGCTCGGTTTGGATTTTATGCCCCCGAACCAAATTGGCCACATGTCCTTGAATGGCTTGAGGAGGTGAGTTGCAACTATCGATAAAACTCATACCGGGACTCAGATGCATGAACCGTTAGTTTCAATGGATCCAAAGCACCTGGTTTCAACTATTGGGGCTCCTACCCTATCATTCCATCAATCGAGAAACATTTTGTTGGAGTATCTTCAACACTAAGGTTTTGGTCAATGAGGCATAATGCAATTTCTAAAGAAGAGGTTGATTTTCAAGAACACTGTTTCAGGTCTTTTTGGCTAGTGTAGTCATGTGGGCCTTGGCCAAACACACTTGTAGGAGCTTATGGAATTACGTTATGCTACTCAGTTGGATTTTATGCCCCCGAACCAAATTGAGCACATGTCCCTAAATGGATTGAGCAGGCAAGTTGCAACTCTCGATAAAACTCAAATCGGGACTCATATGCATGAATCGTCAGTTACATTGGATTAAGAGAACTAGGTTTCAGCTAGTGGGGCCCCTATGCTATCATTCTGTCAACCGAAAAACCATTTGTTGGAGTATCTAAGGCACTAGGGTTTTGGTCAATGAGGCATAGTGCAATTTCTGAAGATGAGTTTGATTTTCAAGAACACTCTGTCGAGCATTTTTTGCTAGTGTAATCGCATCGGCATTGGCCAAACAGACTTGCAGGATCTTAATGAACTCCATTATGTTGCTCGGTCTGGATTTTATGCCCCTGGACCAAATTGGCCACATGTCCTTGAATGGCCTGAGGAGGCGAGTTGCAACTATCGATAAAACTCAAACCGGGACTCTGATGCACGAACTGTTAGTTGCATTGGATTCGTAGCACTGGGTTTCAGCTATTGGGGATCTTACACTATCATTCCTTCGACCGAAAAACCATTTGTTGCAGTATCTCCAACACTATGGTTTTGGTCAATGAGGCATAGTGCAATTTCTGAAGAGGAGGTCAATTTTCAAGAACATTGTGTCGGGTCTTTGTGGCTAGTGTAGTCATGTGGGCCTTGGCCAAACAGACTTGCGGGAGCTTACGAAAGTCCGTTATGCTACTCGGTTTGGATTTTATGCCACTAGACAAAATTGACCACATGTCTCTAAATGGCTTGAGGAGGCGAGTTGCAACTCATGATAAAACTCAAAGCGATACTGAGATGCACAAACCGTCAATTGCAATGGATTAAGAGCAACGATTTCCTGTTAGTGGGGCCCCTATGCTATCATTCCGTCAACCAGAAAACCATTTTTTGCACTAGGGTTTTGGTCAATGAGGCATATTGCAATTTATGAAGATGAGGTCGATTTTCAAGTTCACTCTGTCAGGCGTTTTTAGCTATGATATTGGTATTGGTATGGTATAGGTACTGGTATTGGTATGGTATGGTATTATATTGGTATTGGTATTGGTATGGTATTGGTATGCATATCATTGCCAATGCATACCATTGTGGTATGCAATGGTATTGATATTGGTACGCAACGATATTGGTATGCAATGGTATGGTATTGGTATTGGTATTGGCAATGTTATTGGTATGGTATGGTATGGTACTGGAAATGGTATTGGTATGAATATCATTGCAATGCAATGGTATGCAATATCGGTATTGGTATGCAATCATATTGGTATGCAATGGTGTTGGTATGCAATCGTATGGTATTGGTATTGGCAATGAAATTGGTATGGTATGGTATGGTATTGGCAATGGTATTGGTATTGGTATGGTATGGAATGGTATTGGAAATTGTATTGGTATTTTTATTGGTATGCAATTTTATCGGTATTGGTATTTCCATGTGTTAGCACTGGAAGTCACCTTCAAATTGCATTGAAGGTAAGCTTGGTACCCATTAGTTTATATGTCACAGGTAATTGAGTTTTGAGTGGTCAAATGGAGAAAACTCAATAATAATAACATTCTAACTCAGAAATATGGACTAGCATGCACCAACCATTGAGGTCTTGAATCAACTTAAGTCAGTAAGTTGGAGTAAGGTTGAGTAGGAGGAAGATTTAGTGAGAAAGGTGTAGAGGTCTGCTATGAACATCAGATTTTCCAACAACCTAAGGAGGAAAAACTTAAACACAAGGTCCTCTTGGATTCAAATTTCAAGGAAGCTGAAAGAAATCATAACAGTACTATAATCAAACATTTATCATAACACAGTTACAACAATCCATGTGAATCAATCAAACATGAACTCTCTCAGTATTAGAGGCAAATAAGATGGAGTAAGAAAGCTGAATTAGATTAACCAAGATGTCTCAAAAACAAATACATAACTAGAGAACCAGTTGTTCTCAATCAAAATATTACAATAGCAGGGACACTAGCTCAACCATTTGACCTTAACAAAATATCAAAACTACCTATATATACTAAAATGTTTCAAATTGGATCACTACCTTCAAAGCCTTCAGTCGGTGCTTGCTCTGTCAGGTTGTGCAAACCTCATTATGTCAGACGAGAGTCAGGCATAGTTATGTTCTTTACAGGAAAAATTGCCCATAAGGAAGCTTAAGATCATAAGTGTGCCTTCATGGCTTCTCTCTGCAACGTTTTCCATTTATGAGATGAGGCGAGGTATCAACTGCTGCCCACAATCTTCAATAACTTTCTTCATTGGGATTAGGATTGGGCTTGACACCCATAACTGTTCTCAGACGGTGCCAATGACTTCTGCGAGTCCATCTTGACACCTCGATGCCATAAATGTTCTTTTTCTGTGACCAATGCAAGATTTGCAGGTGGTAGTCTGATAGCGTATGCGCAGGGGTGATGTGGAGCGAGGTGCTTGGCGAAAACTCACATGGCCCAACGAGTGAACGATGACCATGTGGAAGGAAGTGATTGGGGGAGTGGAGGCTAGGATGAGGTTGTGGTGGCAAGGGAAAGTGGAATGTGAGTGGGACATGTGTCAGGAGGTGAGAGGAGGTATCAGGAAGGGAGATGTGATAGGTGGAGAGAGGGTACTTGAGTTGCTCACGCCTCCAATATTTTCATTTTCCCTGTGGAAATCATGGGCATAATGCCACATGATTTACACCGTAATGCTCTTGAGGGTAAACCTCAATTTTTGTTTGATTCTTAAGAAATAGTCTGCAGATCCTTGTGTTAACATATAGGCTCCATGGGGGATAGAGACCTCCCTGTGAGGCTCTAAGAACTCATTTTTTAGTTTTAATGCTTTAGTATTGGGTTGTGGAGTCATTTATAAAAAAAAAAAAAAAAAAAAAAA
>JASDQU010109295.1:71375-82156 GCA_032191745.1 Picea mariana
TGAGAGGCAGATATCACAGCTACTGCTAGAATGCGAGAAAGTTCTTGGAGGAACATTCTTCAAGCTCTTGATCATCCTTGAATTACTCTAGCTAGTTGATGATCCCTGTCTCGCAACGCCAATTAGTACTCGAGGGTTCTTACAACACCCCAAAAATGATTTATCATCAAAGATCTAAATTTTAAAACTATTTGCAAAAATAAAACACACCAAACTTGAACTCCTTGCGTTGCTGGGACCCTGATGTCACCAGGTTATCAGTTCACACAAGTTATCTCATCATAAAAAAAACTAAATCTCCATAAAATAAGGAAAAAACACACTTGCATTAAAAGAAGAGAGGACAACCTAACTTTGGAGCAATTATATGCATAATATATTACCAAACATAAATTATCGACCGGGATTCGTAATAAGTAGAGTTGATGCACTATATGTGTCGATAACAGATAGGTTCCTATGTCTGATGAGTATAGCTCAATCAAGAAAACAAACTAAAATCCAACACTCTGTTTTCACACTTCAAAGATAACACTCTTCACACAATTCAATAATTAAAAAGCAAAACTCATAAACAAGCATATGATCTAAAGTTCTTGCTTAGGTGATGGACCTATTCATTGATGGCTCATGAAAGGAAAGGATGAACTTTGATTCTATCTCCTAGAGCAATTAAACTAACAACAATTAACACTCTGCAGATTCTTAAAAGGGAAACTCAATCAAGCTTAAAAGAAATATCGTACAAAGTAAAACACTCCATTATAGGTACATGTAGGGTGAGAGATGGAGGTCTTGATTGTGCATGTGTTTGCAAGGTGTAACCTAATCAATTCTGGAAAAGAAGGCTAAGTATAGTGGGATGCTCCATTACAGGATCATGTATGGTGAAAGATAGAGACTCCACTTGTTCCTAGATTTTCAAAGTACAACAAGCATTTAAAATGTTTAATCTAGCAAATGATACTCACACAGAAATAACAATTAACTACTCATAAATCATTACATTCACACTGTACATCAAACTCTTACTCACTCAAATTCATCACACATCTATATTGTATTCCATCAAAGGTATCACTAAAATATAACAGGACTGAATTTTAAATGCTATGATTAAGTACATAATTACTATGTTCACACACACACATACACACAGAAATCCAGAATTATAATTACAAATAAAATACAAGGAAGCTTACCTTGATTGGGTCGTTGGGACCTTGTCGTACCAACAAGGAAGCTTAAGAAATACTTACAAAGAAAAATATTTGATCATACGCATGAAATCCATGAATTGCAACTTATCTCATTACTTCAGAAAAACAGAGTACAATCAATAGTTTTCAAAAACCAATTCTACAACATAACTATTCTTCTCTTCAAGAACCAATATTAAACCATAACAATTCCTCCCTAATCAGACCTATGAGGTCTTATTTATACATAAAATCCATGGAGGAATGGATGAAACCGAATCCCCAAACTAAGAAAACAATTTTTACAATTTTAGGGTAAATCCCAAAAATCTGTGTTTTTTTATCAATTTGGGCAGATTCGAGTTAGGGCTCCACCCATGTCTCCCAAAAAAATTCTAATTTTGAAAAATACCCTGCTTGTTACTCAATTTTCCATATTCTAGACAAAACCCATATCTTCGAATTTCTAGATCTGATACCATATGCACGGAAATCGAGGTGCAAGTTGGCAGTTTGAGTTTTGTGCTAATTTTGGCATAATCATTCCCCCTGATTTGGAGGTCCACACGTGTGATCTGGGTGAATTTTGACTCACGTAACCGCATGTAAACATCATTCTGGACAAAACCCATGTGCCCGGTTTTCTTCTCGAAACATTCAAAAATTTTGAATTATGTCTCTTACCGGATTAACACAGTTGGTGCCGGATTAGAATAGTAAGTACCGGAATCCTTTAGGCAGGGTTTTAGTACTGGATGAACACAGTCACGACTATGGGTACCGAACCAATGTGATGGTAGTACTAGATGGAGCTAGTACCAGAATAGGCGCAATCTGGTATCGAATGAAGATGGTACCGGAAGAGGCGTCTAGATGGTACCAGATGAAGTTGGAGAGCTGGTACCAGATGAAGCTAGTACAGGAAGAGCGGAGAGCTAGTACCGAATGAAGAGAAAAGCTGGTACCATATGGAGCTGTAGAGTTGTTACCAGATGAAGCTGGAGCCTTGGTACTGGAATAGGTGGATCCTTGGTACCGGAATACACTGGGTACTAGACTAGGTGGAGCCCTGGTGCTGGAATAGACTGGGTACCGGAATAGGCGGAGCCTTGGTACCCGAATAGGTGGAGCCTTGGTACTGGAATAGACTGGGTACCGAATCGCGCCATAGTTGCAGTACTAGATCGTGCTATAGTTGTAGTACCGGAATAGTGAGGTACCAGGTCAAGTTGCTTAAGAGTCAAAGTGATTGTGAATATATAATCAAGCATTTAATCGAATTAACTCAAGAAAAGTAAACAAATCATGCCTTAATCATGAGTTACCTCTCTATGCATATGGACAAGGTCATCAAGTGTATTTGTGCAATTATATACACATAGCGTAGGTAAAATAGGCTCAGATAGAGGGTAATAAAGGTGTCAAAATGGACACTCAAGATTCCCCCATGCTTAAGTCATTGCATGTCCTCATGCAACAATGATCTTCAAAATTTCAAAATTGATGGTACTCCTCACTCGATCAACCATTCCCCAACGTTCCACCCTTCTTCATCTCCTAAGTTCCTTCTAAACAATATAAACTTCCTGACCTATGCTTCACACTTCTTACCCATGGCAAAGTAGTTATGAATGAAAAGTGGAGTCATGAGTAATAGATTATATTTGTTAGTTATTTGATGTTAAGTCTTATCCAATCTGTTGTGGATTCATAGTTAGGAGAAAGGGCTGGATGTGACTCTAATATGATTATAGGATAATGGCCAAGAGTTTTCATAATGAATTTGACTAATAGGCCCCCCTTGCTATATTACCTTTAAAATAAAAGTGATATAAGCATAGTTTAGATCTCATTTGAAGAGAGGAACACATAAAAAAATACATCCCAAGATGATTAACTCGTTTCTTATCCAAGTTTTTAGAGATGAATCTATTCTTGCTTAGGTAAGGTGAATTACATATACTGAGGGTCCCACTTTTCATGCAAACCTATTTATTTTAAAGATAGAACTCTAAAGTGGACACTTGAAGGTTCTTAAGAACATCATCCGAGATATATAAAGGTTATCTCATAGCCTTGATTTGATAATGCTTTAGAATCGGACCAAGGGTTTTTGTTCAGTTCTAGGTGTGCCACTTTATGTTTCTCAACTCCATTTACCCGGCATAGCCCCACTGCAAGCAGGCTTGTTCAGTACCCCGACGGGTTTACCTTAGTACCATACAAGCATGGCCCCGCTGCCAGCAGGCCTATTCAGTGCCTCCATGGGTTTACTTGTATTTCCTGATACTTCCTTTTTATTATATTACTAAAAATATTTAGAATGATGTATATTGTTCATTGACAGCTTTAGAGTATAAGGAAGGTAGGTGGTACGAGAGTGTTGGAGAGTTATTAGGCACATAATTAACTTCTTTCAATTATCTCAATGGTGACATCATCCACATTAGACTTAAATCTCAGCTATTCAATGTATAATGGAACATCTCGGATAATGACCAAGAGGTCCCTCTCGTTAATCCTATTAGGGTTCTCATGAAAGTTAATTGAGGTTTTGTAAGGGCGGTCTACCACATGAGGTTTTCATTAATACCTCCCAAGAGAAACTTGTAAATATAAACTTGGATAAGTACTTATTGAATCAACTAGGTTAGTATTAGACATAATGGTGCCACCACTTTTCAAAGGATATTTCAATTAGCAATTATTTTTTCAAAATGATGAGGTAACAAAACAGGTGCACCCATTATCATATAGAGCTAAATGTGAAAATATCTTCTTAAAGGATAGCAAGGATGATTCATTTAGGGGTGAGTGTAACAATGTAGGAAGATCTACACGAGAGTAAAGAACAATTCAACACTATACTTAAATGATCCTTGATGGAAAGAACATGAAAAGATTAGCTCATACCTTCACTTACCTGAAGTGAAAATGATGTTAATCACATGAGAAAGATCATATCACTTTGGCATCAATACCAGATTGGTAACTGGTATCAGAACATGTTTTTGTAGTATCGGAATAGCACAGTACCCGAAAAAGAACAAAACAATACCGGAACAAAGCAATACCGGAACATAACAATATCAGAATAGAGTAGTACCGTAACAGAACAGTATCGGAACAAAGAAAAGAAAATAAGTAATAGGGGAAAGAAACTGAGTGATAGGATGAATGATTTCTATACGAGGATATGTATACGAGGGCTTGCATAAGTTTATGGTAGGGAGCATGCAATAATTGAGGACAGGAAAATATATGATAATAACCACATGTTTAATACATAATCAGTCTAATCCCTTAATAAAAATAAAAAAAGAGTTTATACGTCCTAATACTTGAAACACTTAAATCGAGCAACAAAAATTGAATATAGGATAAGAGCTACCAACACCTTATTACCAGTACCAAATCACCTGAGTATCGGATGAATGCAAGGTTATGCTCAGTACCGGAATAGTGCAAACCTTCTCCTTTGGTAGCGGATGGACGCAAGGTTATGCTCTGTACCGGAATAATGCAGACCTCCTCCTTTGGTACCATATGGANCGTCCATGCGGTACCAAAGGAGAAGGTTTGCACTATTCCGGTACTGAGCATAACCCTGCATCCATATGGTACCACATGGACGCAGGGTTATGCTCAGTGACGAAATAGCGCAGACCTTATCCATTAGTACCATATGAGCACAAAGGAGACCATCAGTACCAGATGAACGCAGAGGTGTGGTCCAGTACCGGATGAACACAGACTTCCTCCCACAGTATTGGATGAACGCAGAAATGTTGTCCAGTACCGGATGAACGCAAAGGTGTGGTCCAGTACCGGATGAACGCAAAGGTGTGGTCCAGTACCGGATGAGCACAAAGGCAAACATTGTATTCTGGTACTCAAGGAGGATTTGACAGAGTACCTGGTGGTATTGCTTTGTAGAATGAAACTTTGTAGGTTGCACTTTGTGGCTAGCATTCTCTGAGTATCAAGCTATAGAAGATGCCAGCAATCATTGTTGCTATAGGAAGAAATATATGATTTTTTTTCTGTTGAAATATCATGCTGGAAAAACATTGTTGTTGTTTCCACTTCCATTTTATTAGAAAATAAACCTAACTACTATTGTCTCAGCAACCACCTCCCCCATGCTTGAGGTTTTTCATGGCCTCATGCAAACAATGTGAGATGCTAAAAAAAAGGTTGCTTAGAGGGTTGCCAACATCTGTTAAAAACAAACCAATAGAACTAATTAAAACTAGATTTTTATTCATGCTTACAAACAGAAAAATTAGGGAAAATGTCAAAATTTGAATTATTAGCTATGAATAAATAGTTTGGAATTAACATTCAGTTTCAACTACTATTAAAAATATCACTTATTGATCATCCTTATGAAATAGTGGTCTTAAAATAAATAGGTAATGATAAAGCACATATGCATCTTTTTTAACAACTTAAGGGAAAAAAAGAAATTTGAAGAAGTAGGTCACGGAGCACTCCCTTAAGTGTTATCTTCCATCGACAATGATGCCTTCTCTGCTTTTGAAACCCTTCCAGTATTATGTGTGCATTCATAGGATGAAGATATTACCTTCTCATAAAATTCCAAACAAAATTATCATAACTTTTAGAAAGAAATCTACTATAGGAACAAAATATCTTAAACCGATTGTTTTATTAACTTTTGACATTCTTATTTATGAAAAGTATGAAAGATATGTTGCATTGTACTTATGTGCAACATTCATTTATTTATTTAACTATCCTACTCTAATTGAACAAAAGAAAATGTCCTTCAAGTATAGGAATACTTCTAGTGAAGCCATGTGTGTAACAGGGTTAGAAATATATCCATACTCAGGTTTAAAAGATAAATTTTATTGCATACCGGAGTATGAAGGACCAACTGCTTTGATGATGAGATCAAGAAATAATGAAAAATAAAAGAGTGGTGTGACCTAATAACTAATTGAAACCATGTTTCAATAGGATCATTATATTCTTGTTTCTCTTCTTTTTTTAGGTCACGCTGAATGTCTTCCTCTACCATGCTATGTAGATTATCCTCTTCGAGATGATTGGTATTTGGAGTACATACAGGATCTACTGAGAGGCATGCTAAGAACTCATCAATCTCAAGTTCCATTGGTTGCTCTCCATTGAATTCTATCCATGATTCTTTATTCTCCTCAACAAATTGACAAGAGGAATCCGACGGGACTTCTAAATCTTCATGTGGAGAGACAACTAAATTCTTGACTGCTATGAAGATATGCTCTTCCTGAGAAGAAGATATCCCAGCTACTGCTAGAATGCAAGAAATTTCTTGGAGGAACATTCTTTAAGCTCTTGATCATCCTTGAATTACTCTAGTTGGTTGATGATCCCTGTCTCGCAACGCCAATTAGTACTTGAGGGTTCTTACAACACCCCAAAAATAATGTATCATCAAAGATCTAAATTTTAAAACTATTTGCAAAAATAAAACACACCAAACTTGAACTCCTTGTGTTATTGGGACCCTATTGTCACCAGGTTATCGGTTCGCACAAGTTATCTCATCATAAATAAAACTAAATCTGCATAAAATAAGTAAAAACACATTTGCATTAAAAGAAGAGAGGACAACCTAACTTTGGAGCAATTATATGCATAATATATTACCAAACATAAATTATCGATCAAGATTCGTAATCAATAGAGTTGATGCACTATATGTGTCGATAATAGATAGGTTCCTATGTCTGATGAGTATAGCTCAATCAAGAAAACAAACTAAAATCCAACACTCTGTTTTCACACTTCAAAGATAACACTCTTCACACAATTCAAAAATTAGAAAGCAAAACTCATAAACAAGCATGTGATCTAAAGTTCTTGCTTAGGTGATGGACCTGTTCATTGATGGCTCATGAAAGGAAAGGATGAACTTTGATTCTATCTCCTAGAGCAACTAAACTAACATCAATTAACACTCTGCACATTCTTAAAAGGGAAACTCAATCAACCTTAAAAGAAATACCGGTCAAAGTAAAACACTCCATTATAGGTACATGTAGTGTGAGAGATGGAGGTCTTGATTGTGCATGTGTTTGCAAGGTGTAACCTTATCAATTCTGGAAAAGAAGGCTAAGTGTAGTGGGATGCTCCATTAAAGGCTCATGTATGGTGAAAGATAGAGACTCCACTTGTTCCTAGATTTTCAAAGTACAACAAGCATTTAAAATGTTTAATCTAGCAAATGATACTCACACAGAAATAACAATTAACTAATCATAAATCGTTACATTCATACTGTACATAAAACTCTTACTCACATAAATTCATTACACATCTATATTGTATGCCATCAAAGGTATCACTGAAATATAACAGGACTGAATTTTGAATGCTATGATTAAGTACATAGTTACTATGTTCACACACACACACACACACACACATACACACAGAAATCTAGAATTATAATTACAAATAAAATACAAGGAAGATTACCTTGATTGGGTCGGTGGGACCTTGTTGTACCAATAAGGAAGCTTAAGAAAGACTTACAAAGAAAAATATTTGATCATGTGCACGAAATCCATGAATTGCAACTTATCTCATTACTTCAGAAAAACAGAGTACAATCAATAGTTTTCAAAAACCAATTCTACAACATAACTATTCTTCTCTTCAAGAACCAATATTAAACCATAACAATTCCTCCCTAATCAGACCTATGAGGTCTTATTTATACATAAAATCCATGGAGGAATCGATGAAACCAAATCCCCAAACTAAGAAAACATTTTTTTACAATTTTAGGATAAATCCCAAAAATCTGTGTTTTTTATCAATTTGGGCAGATTCGAGTTAGGGCTCCACCCATGTCTCCCAAAACAATTCTAATTTTGAAAAATTTCCCACTTGTTACTCAATTTTCCATATTCTAGACAAAACCCATATCTTTGAATTTCTAGATCTAATACCATATGCATGGAAATCGAGATGCAAGTTGGTAGTTTGAGTTTTGTGCTAATTTTGGCATAATCTTTCCCCCTGAGCTGGAGGTCCACATGTGCAATCTAGGTGAATTATGACACATGAGACCACATGTAAACATCATTCTAGACAAAACCCATGTGCCTGATTTTCTTCTAGAAACATTCAAAAATTTTGAATTATCTCTAGTACCGAATTAACACAGTTGGTACCAGATTAGAACAGTTAGTAACGGAATCCTGTAGGCAGGGGTTTAGAACCGTATTAACACAGTCACACCTATGGGTACCGGACCAACGTGATGGTAGTACCGGATGGAGATAGTACCAGAATAGGCGCAATCTGGTATCGAATGAAGTTGGTACCGGAAGAGGCGCAGAGATGGTACCGAATGAAGATGGTACAGGAAGAGCGGAGAGCTAGTACCGGATGAAGTGAAAATATGGTATCGGATGGAGCTGGAGAGCTGCTACTGGATGAAGCTGGAGCCTCGGTATCAGAATAGGTGGATCCTTGGTACCGGAATGGGTGGAGCCTTGGTATTAGAATAAACTAGGTACCGGAATAGGCGGAGCCTTGGTACCAAAATAGGTGGAGCCTTAGTACCGGAATAGACTGGGTACCGAATCGTGCCATAGTTGCAGTACTAGATCATGCTATAGTTGTAGTACCGGAGTAGTGAGGTACCAGGCCAAGTTGCTTAAGAGTCAAAGTGATTGGGAATATATAATCAAGAATTTAATCGAATTAACTCAATAAAAGTAAACAAATCATGCCTAGATCATGAGTTACCTCTCTATGCATATGGACAAGGTCATCAAGTGTATTTGTGGAGGAAACAATCTATTATATACACATAGAATAGGTAAAATAGTCTCAGATAGAGGGTAATATAGGGTAATAAAGGTGTCAAAATGGAGACTCAACATTTCCCTATGCTTAAGTCATTGCATGTCCTCATGCAACAATGATCTTCAAAATTTCAAAATTGATAGTACTCCTCACTCGATCAAGCATCCCCCAACGTTCCACCCTTCTTCAGCTCCTAAGTTCCTGCTAAACAATATAAACTTCCTGGCCTATGCTTCACACTTCTTACCCATGGAAAAGTAGTTATGAATGAAAAGTGGAGTCATGAGTAATAGATTATATTTTTTAGTTATTTGATGTTAAGTCTTATCCAATCTGTTGTGGATTCATACTTAGGAGAAAGGGTTGGATGTGACTCTAATATGATTATAGGATAATGGCCAAGAGTTTTCATAATGACTTTGACCAATAGGCCCCACTTGTTATATTACCTTTAAAATAAAAGTGATATAAGCATAGTTTAGATCTCATTTGAAGAGAGGAACACATAAAAAATACATCTCAAGATGATTAACTCGTTTCTTATCCAATTTTTTAGAGATGAATCTCTTCTTGCTTTGGTAAGGTGAATTACATATACTCAGGGTCCCACTTCTCATGCAAACCTATTCATTTTAAAGATAGAACTCTAAAGTGGATACTTGAAGGTTCTTAAGAACATCATCTGAGAGATATAAAGGTCATCTCATAGCCTTGGTTTGATAATGCTTCAAAATGAGACCAAGGGTTTTTGTTCAATTTTAGGTGTGCCACTTTATGTTTTTCAACTCCCTTTACCCGGCATAGCCTTGCTGCCAGCAGGCCTATTCAGTACCCCAACGGGTTTACCTTAGTACCATACAAGCATGGCCCCGCTGCCAACAGACCTGTTCAGTACCTCGGCGGGTTTACTTGTACTTCCTGATACTTCCTTTTTATTATATTACTCAAAAGATTTAGAATGATGTATATTGTTCATTGACAACTTTAGAGTATAAGGAAGGAAGGTGGTACGAGAGTGTTTGAGATTTATTAGGCACGTAAATAACTGCTTTCAATTATCCCAAGGGTGACATCATCCACATTAGACTTAAATATCAGCTATTCAATGTATACTGGAACATCTCAGATAATGACTAAGAGGTCCCTCTAGTTAATCCTATTAGGGTTGTCATGAAAGTTAATAGAGGTTTTGCAAGGCGGTCCACCATATGAGGTTTTCATCAATACCTCCCAAGAGAAACTTGTAAAGATAAACTTGGATAAGAACTTATTGAATCAACTAGGTTAGTATTAGACATAATGGTGCCATCACTTTTCAATCGATATTTCAATTAGCAATCATTTTTTTCAAAATGATGAGGTAACAAGATAGGTACACCCATTATAATATAGAGCTAAATGTGAAAATATCTTCTTAAAGGATAGCAAGGATGATTCATTTAGGGGTGAGTGTAACAATGTAGGACGAATATGTACATGAGAGTAAAGAACAATTCAACACAATACTTAAATGATCCTTGATAGAAAGAACATGAAAACATTAGCTCATACCTTCACTTACCTGAAGTGAAAACGATGTTAAGCACATGAAAAAGATCATATCACTTTCACATCAGTACCAGATTGGTAACTGGTATCAGAACATGTTTCTGTAATACCGTAATAGATAGTATCAGAATAGCACAGTACCTGAACATGAACAGAACAATACCGGAATAGAACAGTACCAGAATAGAGTAGTACCGGAAT
>JASDQU010109295.1:94060-115475 GCA_032191745.1 Picea mariana
ACCTTCGAAACCTAACAATAGATTAATGATTGTGCCTTCTGTATTTTATGTAATGGATATTATAATACAAAGGAATCCTGCTCACATATATGTGAGCAGGATTCCTTTGTATTATAATATCCATTACATAAAATACAGAAGGCACAATCATTAATCTATTGTTAGGTTTCGAAGGTAAAAATTTTCAATTCTCTAGCTTTGTATTATAATATCCATTACATAAAATATAAAAGGCACAATCATTAATTTATTGGTAGGTTTCAAAGGTAAAACTTGTGTTTCAATGTGTGTCTTTTCTATTGTAGTTATGTATTTATGTCATAGTAGTTAAATAACTTGCTTGGTGTGGTTTTTCCAGTTAAACAACTAAAATATAAATAAAATAGTCATACAATCGAGCATAACTAAAATATAAATAAAATAGTCGTACAATTGAGCATAGGCTACTTATATAGTTATAGTGGTAGGTTTGTTTTTGTGAGTCAACCATTGGAATATCTAAGAAAGTTTACAGATCATATTTATATCAAAGTGGTTTTATTTGGTCATTTTTGTTGTTTAAGTGAAAAATATGCTTACCCAACTTAGTCTAAATACGAGGGAGAGTTGTATTGATAAAATTAATTGTTCTTAGAAACAATCAACCTAACAATCATTTACTTGTCAAACCAGGGTAAGTCTTTTTATTTCAAGCTATTATGCATTGTCTATGTAGACCACAAATTATTATCAAGCACTGGTTGTTTCTAAATGTAAAGAATGGTAAAGTGGCAAGTGAAAAACAAAGAAAGGAAGTGGTTGCTAATGAATCATTTTAAATTTTATTTATTCAATCTGTAAATTCAAGGGCAAATGAAATAATAACTACAAACATTAACACACGGATTAACTAGGCAAGTATCATAACATGTATGGTTTACATTCTACAACCATTTATGAACAAGAGTCAAAATGGAACGATTTTTATTCTGTAACCCACATGAATCAAAACGAAACGAATGCATTTTACAACCAATAATGAACATGAATCAAATCACAGTGAATTGTATTATGTAGCGTGAATCAAAACAAACAAATTGTACTATGTAACCATATGGGAGCATGAATCAACAAGAAATTAGAATATCAATAAATCAATAATTAATTGTAATGATAGAATATTGGTAGATAAAATAAACGTGAGTTAGGCTAACACCATAAAACATCTATGAACTAATAGAGTGATACTTGTTCATGTGAGTGGGCCGTCCTCCTGGAACAGAGTATTGAAGAAAAAATCAATAACTAGATTTTTTATTCAGATCATGCACATAGAAGATTGTTGGGAAATGAAATCCAGTTCTAGTATTAATCAAGACTTGAATACAAAAGCATAAGTTTAGAAATCCACATGAACTAGTTATCTCGCTTTGCAATAGAGACCCCTTTTTATACAAAATATTGTGTGCCAATAATAAATCATGATCGAGATGCAAATCTATGATTCGATCTGTCCTAATCATTGCTCCCATAATACACAATAGTTTTGTCTATGCAATAGGTGCATGGTTACATGGTTTGGGGCTTCCCTAAATGTTAACCCAAAATACATAATGATTTGTCTTTTCCACATAAAACAAAGTGCATGGTTACATTCCAATATTTCCATAAGCTAACTAGGTAAGCCATCATCGTAATTTCAATGGGAAGAGTGGAATATATTGTCAATCGGTTGGAGGTATCGTGTAGAAGCTCACCATCTGCATCATTCACAAAAGATGTCCGTTCTGCAACTGATGTTCGACTTGCAACTTCTGCAACTAATCCGTGCGATAGAAATATACAATCACTCACAACAATGCTCAAATGATATAGAATTATTCTAATTAAACATTCAAATGCTCAAAACGTATGACCAAGTATACCTAATGTCAAAACTCAACATGTTCCATCAAAAGATCCCATTATGAGTTCAAAAGGTTTGATTTTGAGGTGAAAAGGTAGGTAAAATGAGGCAAATATTGGAAAAAGGAGTGTCAAATATGGCATATTTATGGCCCACCGTCACCCCCCAGTTGAAGAGTTTGCATGTCCCCATGCAACAATAGGTCATTCTTGGTTTTATTCTGAATCTGATGAGTCAGTGGGAGAAGATTCAGAGTATAAGTTACTTCAATTACAAGTCGAATTCATGGTGCATAAAAACCAAAATGAGATTTCATGTGGTGCATAAAAACCAAAATGAGATTTCATGGTGGACCGAAATTCTTCTTCTGATTATGTTGGGTGCCACATGATGGGAAAATGAAATCTTAGCCCAATCCACTTGATGACATGAGACTTAAGGCAATCAAGATACTTTTGAACCCGGTCTAGAGAAGTGTCGAAAAGAGAGTAGGAGAGGGGTTCCTTATGCTTTTTTTATGTAGTTAATACCTCCTTTCTTCTTTTAAGACAAAGTACTACTTCTATCCTATTTCAAGATATACAATTCTCACAAAAGGTGATACTCGAACTTTGAACATCCTTAAAAGGGGAAAGGAATGCAGGATTGCAGAGCATCTATTCCTTGGCCATATGAAACTCTTCAAGTGTAGGTTCTCCACACACCTATAAATGGTCATTCCTTTCTGCACACTCCATGGGAGATAATGCCTCACTCCATTTCAAATGATTCTTCATAAAGGAAGCAAATGCCTAAAATTGAATATCACCTACATGTGGATTAGGATCCCAATCATGTAACTCATTGATTACCAAGTTATGTTGGTATAATTCACAGAGTAGGTTTTTATCATCTGCCTCACTATTGAAATACAATTGCAAAAATTGATCAGTAATGGCAATGTAACTAGGATTGTCTATTGTCAGAGCTATGAATTGGAGAAAATATTTTTTCTCCTTGAGATATATAGAATAAACAGGAGAAGGAAGTCTACAAGATATCATAACATAATCCAAATGACACATATACTTCTTATCCCATCATAGTTGTTGGATATCATGATTCAACTTACAAATTTCCAAATGAGCCTCTTGCAACTCGTTCTTCTCCAATTGTTGTTGCAAATGGGCTCCCTCCTATCGTATCATTGCATCATTCATCTTTTTTCCAAGGAATTGATCTTACAGTTCCATTATGCAATATTCTAATCATCATCAAGTGATTCCTTCACTGCCCTTGGTGTAATAATTTCCTCATCATGTCCCAATTCTTAATTATCCTCCTGATCGGTAGCACATCCTACGGTAGTTTTTGCTCTTGGTGAAACATATTTACCAATGTCTGGAAGAGGATGTTCTATTCTTGTGTGTGGATGAAATATCGTCTCATTGGCTTGGTCACCATCATGTGAAGCAGATGGTGACCAGTCATTTTGGTCATTGATAACTTGTATGAGGGTCCAATCTCTGCCTATTTCTTTTGTTGGGCGAAGGCCCACTTTGGGGAAAAGGATTTTTTGGAAAGAAAAGCACGAAGTGGGAGAAAGAAAGTTGGTAGGAAAAGTAGCACGTAAAGCCGCATGCAAAGGAGGAAAGCATGAAAGGCGCACATGAAAGAAGACCTAACCATGCTAGGGTTAGGGTTTTGGTAAACCTTGTAACAATTGTCAAACTAATAGGTGAGTATAAATAAATACCTAGGGAGTCTAGGTCGGAGGGTGGGTTGGTTTCTCCTCGAGTTTGAATTTAGAGGATGTGTTATCGCAGAAGAACATTGGATGCATAACATGTTCTTGTGATAAGATGTTGAGTTGTAGAGAGTAAGTAGGGTAGATCTTGAGGGTTAGATCACAGCCTGAGGAGCCTGGTGTGATTTAGTCTGCCTCATTAAAGATCTTGAACCAACTGAGGGAGAATTGTAATGTGCACAACGCCATGACTTTGGAAAAACTATAATAAAAGAGCAAAGAATCGAATCTTTGTGGGCATAGCCTAGGAGGGGGTGAACCACAGTAGATCACATGTTATGTGGACTGATCATTATTTATTCATTTACTGTCAATGGTAAACTCTTAGATAAATGTCTTGATGAAGTAGTTAGATATGTTGATTTACATGCATGGATAAAGAACAACTGTATATTAAATATAGATGGATGGGATAGTAAATAAATGAAGATCACAAAGTACAATCTCAGATCCCCACTCATTCCCAGACTGCAAGCACTTGAGCATTGCATTCACCCATAGAACTATCTCGAGTGAGACTGCGCAGTACACTCCATTATAGGTGCATGTAGGGTGAGAGATGGAGGTCTTGATTGTGCATGTGTTTGCAAGGTGTAACCTAATCAATTCTGGAAAAGAAGGTTAAGTGTAGTGGGATGCTCCATTACAGGCTCATGTATGATGAAAGATAGAGACTCCATTTGTTTCTATATTTTCAAAGTACAAAAAGCATTGAAAATGTTTAATCTAGCAAATGATACTCACACAGAAATAACAATTAACTACTCATAAATCGTTACATTCATACTGTACATAAAAATCTTACTCACTCAAATTCATCACACATCTATACTGTATGTCATCAAAGGTATCACTGAAATATAACAGGACTGAATTTTAAATGTTATGATTAAGTACATACTTACTATGTTCGCACACACACACAGAAATCCAAAATTATAATTACAAATAAAATACAATGAAGCTTACCTTGATTGGGTTAGTGGGACCTTGTCGTACCAACAAGGAAGCTTAAGAAGGACTTACAAAGAAAAATATTTGATCATACGCACGAAATCCATGAATTGCAACTTATCTCATTACTTCAAAAAAACAGAGTACAATCAATAGTTTTAGAAAACCAATTCTACAACATAACTATTCTTCTCTTCAAGAACCAATATTAAACCATAACAATTCCTCCCTAATCAGACCTATGAGGTCTTATTTATACATAAAATCCATGGAGGAATAGATGAAACCGAATCCCCAAACTAAGAAAACATTTTTTACAATTTTAGGATAAATCCCAAAAATGTGTGTTTTTTATCAATTTGGGCAGATTCGAGTTAGGGCTCCACCCATGTCTCCCAAAACAATTCTAATTTTGAAAAATTGTCCGCTAAGTACTCAATTTTCCATATTCTAGACAAAACCCATATCTTAGAATTTCTAGATCTAATACCATATGCACGGAAATTGAGGTGCAAGTTGGCAGTTTGAGTTTTGTGCTAATTTTGGCAGAATCATTCCCCCTGAACTGGAGGTCCACATGTGCGATCTAGGTGAATTCTGACTCACCTGACCGCATGTAAACATCATTCTGGACAAAACCCATGTGCCCGCATGTAAACATCATTCTTAAGAACATCATCTGAGAGATATAAAGGTCATCTCATAGCCTTGATTTGATAATGCTTCAGAATGAGACCAAGGGTTTTTGTTCAGTTTTAGGTGTGCCACTTTATGTTTTTCAACTCCCTTTACCTAGCATAGCCCCACTGCCAGCAGGCCTGTTCAATACCTCGACGGGTTTACCTTAGTACCATACAAGCATGGCCCCGCTGCCAACAGGCCTGTTCAATACCTCGGTGGGCTTACTTGTACTTCTTGATACTTCCTTTTCATTATATTACTCAAAAGATTTAGAATGATGTATATTGTTCATTGACATCTTTAGAGTATAAGGAAGGCAGGTGGTACGAGAGTGTTTGAGAGTTATTAGGCACATAATTAACTGCTTTCAATTATCCCAAGGGTGACATCATCCACATTAGACTTAAATCTCAGCTATTCAATGTACAATGGAACATCTCGTATAATGACTAAGAGGTCCCTCTAGTTAATCCTATTAGGGTTCTCATGAAAGTTAATTGAGGTTTTGCAAGGGCGATCCACCCCATGAGGTTTTCATCAATACCTCCCAAGATAAACTTGGATAATAACTTATTGAGTCAACTAGGTTAGTATTACACATAATGGTGCCACCACTTTTCAATGGATATTTCAATTAACAATCATTTTTTCAAAATGATGAGGTAATAAGATAGGTGCACCCATTATCATATAGAGCTAAATGTGAAAATATCTTCTTAAAGGATAGCAAGGATGATTCATTTAGGGGTGAGTGTAACAATGTAGGAGGAAGATGTACATGAGAGTAAAGAACAAATCAACACAATACATAAATGATCCTTGATAGAAAGAACATGAAAATATTAGCTCAGACCTTCACTTACCTGAAGTGAAAATGATGTTAAGCACATGAGAAAGATCATATTACTTTGGCATCAGTACCAGATTAGTAACTGGTATCGAAACATGTTTATGTAGTACCGTAATAAATAGTATCGGAATAGCACAGTTCCCAAACAGGAATAGAACAGTACCGAAACAAAGCAGTACCAGAATAGAATAGTACCAGAATAGAGTAGTACCGGAACATAACAGTACCAGAAAAAAGAAACGAAAATAAGTAACAGGGGGAAGAAACAGAGTGACAGGATGAATGATTTCTATACGAGGAGATGTATACGAGGGCTTGCATAATTTTATGGTAGGGAGCATTCAAAAATTGAGGATAGGAATATATATGATAGTAAACACATGTTTAATACATAATCAGTCTAATCCCTTAATAAAACGAAAAAATGTTGAGTTTATACGTCCTAATACTTGAAACACTTAAATCGAGCAACAAAAATTGAATATAGGAAAAGAGCTACCAACACCTTATTACCAGTACCAAATCACCTGAGTACCGGATGAACGCAGGGTTATGCTCAGTACCGGAATAGCGCAGACCTTCTCCTTTGGTACCTAATGGACGCAGGGTTATATAGCACAGACCTCCTCCTTTGGTACCATATGGACGCAGGGTTATGCTCAGTACCAAAACAGCGCAAACCTTCTCCTTTGGTACCGAATGGACGCAGGGTTATGCTCAGTGCCGGAATAGCAGAGACCTTATCCTTTGGTACCAGATGAGCACAGAGGTGACCATCAGTACCAAATGAACGCAGAGGTGTAGTCCAGTATCGGATGAACACAAACTTCCTCCCACAGTACCGGATGAACGCAGAAATGTTGACCAGTACTAGATGAACGCAGAGGTGTGGTCCAGTACCGGATGAGCACAGAAGCAAACATTGTATTTTGGTACTCAAGGAGGAGTTGACAGAGTACCTGGTGGTAATGATTTGTAGAATGAAACTTTGTAGTGGTAATCATTGTTGCTACAGGAAGATATATATGAATTTTTTTCTGTTGAAGTATCATGCTGGAAAAACATTGTTGTTGATGCCACTTCCATTTTATTAGAAAATAAACCTAACTACTATTGTCTCAGCAACCACTCCCCCATGCTTGAGGTTTTTCATGGCCTCATGCAAACAATGTGAGATGCTAAAAAAATGGTTGTTCATAGGGTTGCCAACATCTGTTAAAAACAAACCAATAGAACTAATTAAAACTAGATTTTTGTTCATGCTTACAAACAGAAAAATTAGGGAAAATGTCAAAAGTCGAATTATTAGCTATGAATAAATAGTTTGGAGTTAACATTCAGTTTCAACTACTATTAAAAACATCACTTATTGATCATTCTTATGAAATATTGGTCTTAAAATAAATAGGTAATGATAAAGCACAAACGCATCTTTTTTAACAACTTAAGGGAAAAAAAGAAATTTGAAGAAGTAGGTCATGGAGCACTCCCTTAACTATTATCTTCCATTGACAATGATGCCTTCTCCGCTTTTGAAACCCTTCCAGTATTATGTGTGCATTCATAGGATGAAGATATTACCTTCTCATAAAATTCCAAACAAAATTATCATAACTTTTAGAAATAAATCTACTATAGGAACAAAATATCTTAAGCCGATTGCTTTATTAACTTTTGACATTTCTATTTATGAAAAGTATGAAAGATATGTTGCATTGTACTTATGTGCAACATTCATTTATTTATTTACCTATCCTATTCTAATTGAACAAAATAAAATGTCCTTCAAGTATAGGAATACTTCGAGTGAAGCCATGTGCGTAACAGGGTTGGAAATATATCCATACTCAGGTTTAAAAGATAAAGTTTAATGCATACCGGAGTATGAAGGACCGATTGCTTTGATGATGAGATCAAGCAATAATGAAAAATAAAAGAGTGGTGTGACCTAATAACTAATTAAAACCATATTTCAATAGGATCATTATATTCTTGTTTCTCTTCTTTTTTTAGGTCAGACTGAATGTCTTCCTCTACCATGCTATGTAGATTATCCTCTTCGAGATGATTGGTATTTGGAGTACATACAGGATCTGCTGAGAGGCATGCTAAGGACTCCTCAATCTCAGGTTCCATTGGTTTCTCTCCATTGAACTCTATCTGTGATTCTTTATTCTCCTCAACAAATTGACAAGAGGAATCTGACGGGACTTCTAAATCTTCATGTGGAGAGACAACTAGATTCTTGACTGCTGTGAAGATATGCTCTTCCTGAGAGGCAGATATCACAGCTACTGCTAGAATGCGAGAAAGTTCTTGGAGGAACATTCTTCAAGCTCTTGATCATCCTTGAATTACTCTAGCTAGTTGATGATCCCTGTCTCGCAACGCCAATTAGTACTCGAGGGTTCTTACAACACCCCAAAAATGATTTATCATCAAAGATCCAAATTTTAAAACTATTTGCAAAAATAAAACACACCAAACTTGAACTCCTTGCGTTGTTAGGACCCTGATGTCACCAGGTTATCGGTTCGCACAAGTTAGTTCATCATAAATAAAACTAAATCTCCATAAAATAAGGAAAAAACACACTTTCATTAAAAGAAGAGAGGACAACCTAACTTTGGAGCAATTATATGCATAATATATTACCAAACATAAATTATCGACCGAGATTCGTAATAAGTAGAGTTGATGCACTATATGTGTCGATAACATATAGGTTCCTATGTCTGATGAGTATAGCTCAGTCAAGAAAACAAACTAAAAATCAACACTCTGTTTTCACACTTCAAAGATAACACTCTTCACACAATTCAATAATTAAAAAGCAAAACTCATAAACAAGCATAAAAGAAATATTGATCAAAGTAAAACACTCCATTATAGGTACATGTAGGGAGAGAGATGGAGGTCTTGATTGTGCATGTGTTTGCAAGGTGTAACCTAATAAATTCTGGAAAAGAAGGCTAAGTTTAGTGGGATGCTCCATTACAGGCTCATGTATGGTGAAAGATAGAGACTCCACCTGTTCCTAGATTTTCAAAGTAAAACAAGCATTTAAAATGTTTAATCTAGCAAATGATACTCACACAGAAATAACAATTAACTACTCATAAATCATTACATTCATACTGTACATCAAACTCTTACTCACTCAAATTCATCACACATCTATATTGTATGCCATCAAAGGTATCACTGAAATATAATAGGACTGAATTTTAAATGCTATGATTAAGTACATAATTACTATGCTCACACACACACACATACACACAGAAATCCAGAATTATAATTACAAATAAAATACAAGGAAGCTTACCTTGATTGGGTCGATGGGACCTTGTCGTACCAACAAGGAAGCTTAAGAAAGACTTACAAAGAAAAATATTTGATCATACGCACGAAATCCATGAATTGCAACTTATCCCATTACTTTAGAAAAATAGAGTACAATCAATAGTTTTCAAAAACCAATTCTACAACATAACTTTTCTTCTCTTCAAGAACCAATATTAAACCATAACAATTCCTCCCTAATCAAACCTATGAGGTCTTATTTATACATAAAATCAATGGAGAAATGGATGAAACTGAATCCCCAAACTAAGAAAACAATTTTTACAATTTTAGGGTAAATCCCAAAAATCTGTGTTTTTTATCAATTTGGGCAGATTCGAGTTAGGGCTCCACCCATGTCTCCCAAAACAATTCTAATTTTGAAAAAATACCCACTTGTTACTCAATTTTCCATATTCTAGACAAAACCCATATCTTCGAATTTGTAGATCTGATACAATATGCACGGAAATTGAGGTGCAAGTTGGCAGTTTGAGTTTTGTGCTAATTTTGGCAGAATCATTCCCCCTGAGTTGGAGGTCCACATGTGCGATCTGGGTGAATTTTGACTCGTGTAACCGCATGTAAACATCATTCTGGACAAAACCCATGTGCCTGGTACTCTTCTAGAAACATTCAAAAATTTTGAATTATGTCTAGTACTGGATTAACACAGTTGGTGTCGGATTGGAACAGTAAGTACCGGAATCCTATAGGCATGGGTTTAGTACCAGATGAACACAGTCATGACTATGGGTACCGGACCAACGTGATGGTAGTACCGGATGGAGCTAGTACCAGAATAGGCGCAATCTGGTATCGAATGAATCTGGTACCAGAAGAGGTGTCTAGATGGTACCAGATGAAGTTGGAGAGTTGGTACCAGGTGAAGCTAGTACAGGAAGAGCAGAGAGCTAGTACAGGAAGAGCGGAGAGCTAGTACTGGATGAAGAGCAGAGTTGGTACCAGATGGAGCTGTAGAGTTGTTACCAGATGAAGTTGGAGCCTTGGTACTGGAATAGGTGGATCCTTGGTACCGGAATACACTGGGTACTGGAATAGGTGGAGCCCTAGTACTGGAATAGACTGGGTACCGGAATAGGCGGAGCCTTGGTACCAGAATAGGTGGAGCCTTGGTACCGGAATAGACTGGGTACCGGATCGCGCCATAGTTGCAGTACTGGATCACGCTATAGTTGTAGTACCGGAATAGTGAGGTACCAGGTCAAGTTGCTTAAGAGTCAAAGTGATTGTGAATATATAATCAAGAATTTAATCGAATTAACTCAAGAAAAGTAAACAAATCATGCCTTAATCATGAGTTACCTTTCTATGCATATGGACAAGGTCATAAAGTGTATTTGTGCAATTATATACACATAGCGTAGGTAAAATAGGCTCAGATAGAGGGTAATATAGGGTAATAAAGGTGTCAAAATGGAGACTCGAGATTCCCCCATGCTTAAGTCATTGCATGTCCTCATGCAACAATGATCTTCAAAATTTCAAAATTGATGGTACTTCTCACTCGATCAACCATTCCCCAGCATTCCACCCTTCTTCATCTCCTAAGTTCCTTCTAAACAATATAAACTTCCTGGCCTATGCTTCACACTTCTTACCCATGGCAAAGTAGTTATGAATGAAAAGTGGAGTCATGAGTAATAGATTATATTTTTTAGTTATTTGATGTTAAGTCTTATCCAATCTGTTGTGGATTCATAGTTAGGAGAAAGGGATGGATGTGACTCTAATATGATTATAGGATAATGGCCAAGAGTTTTCATAATGACTTTGACTAATAAGCCCCCCTTGCTAGATTACATTTAAAATAAAAGTGATATAAGCATAGTTTAGATCTCATTTGAAGAGAGGAACACATAAAACAATACATCCCAAGATGATTAACTCGTTTCTTATCCAAGTTTTTAGAGATGAATCTATTCTTGCTTAGGTAAGGTGAATTACATATACTAAGGGTCCCACTTTTCATGCAAACCTATTTATTTTAAAGATAGAACTCTAACATCATCCGAGATATATAAAGGTTATCTCATAGCCTTGATTTGATAATGCTTCAGAATGAGACCAAGGGTTTTTGTTCAGTTTTAGGTGTGCCACTTTATGTTTTTCAACTCCCTTTACCTGGCATAGCTCCGCTACAAGCAGGCCTATTCAGTACCCCGACGGGTTTACCTTAGTACCATACAAGCATGACCCTACTTCCAGCAGGCCTGTTCAATACCTCCACGGGTTTACTTGTACTTCCTGATACTTCCTTTTTATTATATTACTCAAAAGATTTAGAATGATGTATATTGTTCATTGACAACTTTAGAGTATAAGGAAGGTAGGTGGTACGAGAGTGTTTGAGAGTCATTAGGCACATAATTAACTGCTTTCAATTATCTCAATGGTGACCTCATCCACATTAGACTTAAATCTCAGCTATTCAATGTATAATGGAACATCTCAGATAATGACTAAGAGGTCCCTCTAGTTAATCCTATTAGGGTTCTCATGAAAGTTAATAGAGGTTTTGTAAGGGCGGTCTACCACATGAGATTTTCATTAATACCTCCCAAGAGAAACTTGTAAAGATAAACTTGGATAATAACTTATTGAATCAACTAGGTTAGTATTTGACATAATGGTGCCACCACTTTTCAATGGATATTTCAATTAGCAAACATTTTTTCAAAATGATGAGGTAACAAAATAGGTGCACCCATTATCATATAGAGCTAAATGTGAAAATATCTTTTTAAAGGATAGAAAGGATGATTCATTTAGGGGTGAGTGTAACAACGTAGGAGGAAGATCTACATGAGAGTAAAGAACAATTCAACACAATACTTAAATGATCCTTGATGGAAAGAACATGAAAAGATTAGCTCATACCTTCACTTACCTAAAGTGAAAACGATGTTAAGCACGTGAGAAAGATCATATCACTTTGGCATCAATACCAGATTGGTAACTAGTATCAGAACATGTTTTTGTAGTACCGTAATAGATAGTATCGGAATAGCACAGTACCCGAACAGGAACATAACAGTACCAGAACAAAGCAATACCGGAACAGAACAGTACCAGAATAGAGTAGTACCGTAACAGAACAGTATCGGAACAAAGAAACGAAAATAAGTAACAGGGGGAAGAAACATAGTGACATGATGAATGATTTCTATACGAGGAGATGTATATGAGGGCTTGCATAAGTTTATGGTAGGGAGCATGCAATAATTGAGGACAGGAAGATATATGATAGTAACCACATGTTTAATACATAATCAGTCTAATCCCTTAATAAATAAATAAAATTGAGTTTATAGGTCCTAATACTTGAAACACTTAAATCGAGCAACAAAAATTGAATATATGAAAAGAGCTACCAACACCTTATTACCAGTACCAAATCACCTGAGTACCGGATGAACGCAAGGTTATGCTCAGTACCGGAATACCACAGACCTTCTCCTTTGGTAGCGTATGGACGCAGGGTTATGCTCTGTACCAGAATAGTGCAGACCTCCTCCTTTGGTACCATATGGATGCAAGGTTATGCTCAGTACCAGAATAGCGCAAACCTTCTCCTTTGGTACCGCATGGACGCAGGGTTATTCTCAGTGACGAAATAGCGCAGACCTTATCCTTTAGTACCAGATGAGCACAAAAGCAACCATCAGTACCAGATGAATGCAGAGGTGTGGTCCAGTCTCGGATGAACACAGACTTCCTCCCACAGTATCGGATGAACGCAAAAATGTTGTCCAGTACCGTATGAACGCAAAGGTGTGGTCCAGTACTGGATGAGCACAAAGGCAAACATTGTATTCTGGTACTCAAGGAGGATTTGACAGAGTACCTGGTGGTATTTCTTTGTAGAATGAAACTTTGTAGGTTGCACTTTGTGGCTGGCATTCTCTGAGTATCAAGCTATAGAAGATGCTAGCAATCATTGTTGCTATAGGAAGAAATATATGATTTTTTTTTTTTTTCCGTTGAAATATCATGCTGGAAAAAAATTGTTGTTGTTTCCACTTTCATTTTATTAGAAAATAAACCTAACTACTATTGTCTCAGCAACCACTTCCCCCATGCTTGAGGTTTTGCATGGCCTCATGCAAACAATGTGAGATGCTAAAAAAAAGGTTGCTCAGAGGGTTGCCAACATCTATTAAAAACAAACCAATAGAACTAATTAAAACTAGATTTTTATTCATGCTTACAAACAGAAAAATTAGGGAAAATGTCAAAATTTGAATTATTAGCTATGAATAAATAGTTTGGAATTAACATTTAGTTTCAACTACTATTAAACCGATCACTTATTGATCATCCTTATGAAATAGTGGTCTTAAAATAAATAGGTAATGATAAAGCACAAATGCATCTTTTTTAACAACTTAAGGGAAAAAAAGAAATTTGAAGAAGTAGGTCATGGTGCACTCCCTTGAGTGTTATCTTCCATTGACAATGATGCCTTCTATGCTTTTGAAACCCTTCCAGTATTATGTGTGCATTCATAGGATGAAGAGATTACCTTCTCATAAAATTCCAAACAAAATTGTCATAACTTTTAGAAAGAAATCTAATATAGGAACAAAAGATCTTAAACTGATTGTTTTATTAACTTTTGACATTCCTATTTATGAAAACTATGAAAGATATGTTGCATTGTACTTATGTGCAACATTCATTTATTTATTTACCTATCCTACTCTAATTGAACAAAAGAAAATGTCCTTCAAGTATAGGAATACTTCCAGTGAATCCATGTGCATAACATGGTTAGAAATATATCCATACTCAGGTTTAAAATATAAATTTTATTGCATACCGGAGTATGAAGGACCAGCTGCTTTGATGATGAGATCAAGCAATAATGAAAAATAAAAGAGTGGTGTGACCTAATAACTAATTGAAACCATATTTCAATAGGATCACGATATTCTTGTTTCTCTTCTTTTTTTAGGTCACACTGAATGTCTTCCTCTACTATGCTATGTAGATTATCCTCTTCGAGATGATTGGTATTTGGAGTACATACAGGATCTGCTGAGAGGAATGCTAAGGACTCCTCAATCTTAGGTTCCATTGAATTCTATCCATGACTCTTTATTCACCTCAACAAATTGACAAGAGGAATCCGACGGGACTTCTAAATCTTCATGTGGAGAGACAACTAAATTCTTGACTGCTGTGAAGATATGCTCTTCCTGAGAAGCAGATATCCTAGCTACTGCTAGAATGCGAGAAAGTTATTGGAGGAACATTCTTTAAGCTCTTGATCATCCTTGAATTACTCTAGCTAGTTGATGATCCCTGTCTCGCAACGCCAATTAGTACTCGAGGGTTCTTACAACACCCCAAAAATGATTTATCATCAAAGATCTAAATTTTAAAACTATTTGCAAAAATAAAACACACCAAACTTGAACTCCTTGCGTTATTGGGACCCTGTTGTCACCAGGTTATCGGTTTGCACAAGTTATCTCATCATAAATAAAATTGAATCTACATAAAATAAGTAAAAACACACTTGCATTAAAAGAAGAGAGGACAACCTAACTTTGGAGCAATTATATGCATAATATATTACCAAACATAAATTATCGATCGGGATTCGTAGTCAGTAGAGTTGATGCACTATATGTGTCGATAACAGATAGGTTCCTATGTCTGATGAGTATAGCTCAATCAAGAAAACAAACTAAAATCCAACACTCTGTTTTCACGCTTCAAAGATAACACTCTTCACACAATTCAAAAATTAGAAAGCAAAACTCATAAACAAGCATGTGATCTAAAGTTCTTGCTTAGGCGATGGACCTGTTCATTGATGGCTCATGAAAGGAAAGGATGAACTTTGATTCTATCTCCTAGAGCAACTAAACTAACACCAATTAACACTCTGCACATTCTTAAAAGGGAAACTCAATCAACCTTAAAAGAAATACCGGTCAAAGTAAAACACTCCATTATAGGTACATGTAGTGTGAGAGATGGAGGTCTTGATTGTGCATGTGTTTGCAAGGTGTAACCTTATCAATTCTGGAAAAGAAGGCTAAGTGTAGTGGGATGCTCCATTAAAGGCTCATGTATGGTGAAAGATAGAGACTCCACTTGTTCCTAGATTTTCAAAGTACAACAAGCATTTAAAATGTTTAATCTAGCAAATGATACTCACACAGAAATAACAATTAACTAATCATAAATCATTACATTCATACTGTACATAAAACTCTTACTCACATAAATTCATTACACGTCTATATTGTATGCCATCAAAGGTATCACTGAAATATAACAGGACTGAATTTTAAATGCTATGATTAAGTACATAGTTACTATGTTCACACACACATACACACAGAAATCCAGAATTATAATTACAAATAAAATACAAGGAAGCTTACCTTGATTGGGTCGGTGGGACCTTTTCGTACCAATAAGGAAGCTTAAGAAAGACTTACAAAGAAAAATATTTGATCATACGCACGAAATCCATGAATTGCAACTTATCTCATTACTTCAGAAAAACAGAGTACAATCAATAGTTTTCAAAAACCAATTCTACAACATAACTATTCTTCTCTTCAAGAACCAATATTAAACCATAACAATTCCCCCCTAATCAGACCTATGAGGTCTTATTTATACATAAAATCCATGGAGGAATAGATGAAACCGAATCCCCAAACTAAGAAAACATTTTTTACAATTTTAGGACAAATCCCAAAAATCTGTTTTTTATCAATTTCGGCAGATTCGAGTTAGGGCTCCACCCATGTCTCCCAAACAATTCTAATTTTGAAAAATTGCCCTCTAATTACTCAATTTTCCATATTCTAGACAAAACCCATATCTTTGAATTTCTAGATCTGATACCATATGCACGGAAATTGAGATGCAAGTTGGCAGTTTGAGTTTTGTGCTAATTTTGGCATAATCATTCCCCCTGAGCTGCAGGTCCACATGTGTGATCTGGGTGAATTCTAACACGTGGGACTGCATGTAAACATCATTCTAGACAAAACCCATGTGCCTGATTTTCTTCTAGAAACATTAAAAAAAATTGAATTATCTCTAGTATCGAATTAGCACAGTTGGTACCGGATTAGAACAGTTAGTAACTGAATCTTGTAGGCGGGGGTTTAGAACCGTATGAACACAGTCACACCTATGGGTACCGGACCAATGTGATGGTAGTACCGGATGGAGATAGTACCAGAATAGACACAATCTGGTATCGAATGAAGCTGGTACCGGAAGAGGCGCAGAGATGGTACCGGATGAAGCTGGTACAGGAATAGCAGAGAGCTAGTACCGAATGGAGCTGGAGAGCTGCTACTGGATGAAGCTGGAGCCTTGGTATCAAAATAGGTGGATCCTTGGTACCAGAATAGGTGGAGCCTTGGTATTAGAATAAACTGGGTACCGGAATAGGTGGAGCCTTGGTACCAGAATAGGTGGAGCCTTGGTACCGGAATAGACTGGGTACCGGATCGCGCCATAGTTGCAGTACTGGATCGCGCTATAGTTGTAGTAATGGAATAGTGAGGTACCAGGTCAAGTTGCTTAAGATTCAAAGTGATTGGGAATATATAATCAAGCATTTAATCAAATTAACTCAATAAAAGTAGACAAATCATGCCTTAATCATGAGTTACCTCTCTATGCATATGGACAAGGTCATCAAGTGTAATTGTGGAGGAAATTGTCTATTATATACACATAACATAGGTAAAATAGGCTCAGATAGAGGGTAATATAGGGTAATAAAGGTGTCAAAATGGAGACTCAACATTCCCACATGCTTAAGTCATTGCATGTCCTCATGCAACAATGATCTTCAAAATTTCAAAATTGATGGTACTCCTCACTCGATCAAGCATTCCCCGACGTTCCACCCTTCTTCAGCTCCTAAGTTCCTGCTAAACATTATAAACTTCCTGGCCTATGCTTCACACTTTTTACCCATGGAAAAGTAGTTATGAATGAAAAGTGGAGTCATGAGTAATAGATTATATTTTTTAGTTATTTGATGTTAAGTCTTATCCAATCTGTTGTGGATTCATACTTAGGAGAAAGGGTTGGATGTGACTCTAATATGATTATAGGATAATGGTCAAGAGTTTTCATAATGACTTTGACCATTAGGCCCCACTTGTTTAGATTACTTTTAAAATAAAAGTGATATAAGCATAGTTTAGATCTCATTTGAAGAGAGGAACACATAAAAAATACATCTCAAGATGATTAACTCATTTCTTATCCAATTTTTTAGAGATGAAGTTCTTCTTGCTTAGGTAAGGTGAATTACATATGCTGAGGGTCCCACTTCTCATGCAAACCTATTTATTTTAAAGATAAAACTCTAAAGTGGATACTTGAAGGTTCTTAAGAACATCATCTGAGAGATATAAAGGTAATCTCATAGCCTTGATTTGATAATGCTTCAAAATGAGACCAAGGATTTTTGTTCAGTTTTAGGTGTGACACTTTATGTTTTTCAGCTCCCTTTACCCGACATAGCCTCGCTGCCAGTAGGCCTATTCAGTACCCCAACAAGTTTACCTTAGTACCATACAAGCATGGCCCCGCTGCCAACAGGCTCGTTCAGTACCTCGGCGGGTTTACTTGTACTTCCTGATACTTCCTTTTTATTATATTACTCAAAAGATTTAGAATGGTGTATATTGTTCATTGACAGCTTTAGAGTATTAGGAAGGAAGGTGGTACGAGAGTGTTTGAGATTTATTAGGCGCATAAATAACTGCTTTCAATTATCCCAAGGGTGACATCATCCACATTAGACTTAAATCTCAGCTATTCAATGTATACTAGAACATCTCGGATAATGACTAAGAGGTCCCTCTAGTTAATCCTATTAGGGTTGTCATGAAAGTTAATTGAGGTTTTGCAAGGCGGTCCACCACATGAGGTTTTCATCAATACCTCCCAAGAGAAACTTGTAAAGATAAACTTGGATAATAACTTATTGAATCAACTAGGTTAGTATTAGACATAATGGTGCCATCACTTTTCAATCGATATTTCAATTAGCAATCATTTTTTCAAAATGATGAGGTAACAAGATAGGTACACCCATTATCATATAGAGCTAAATGTGAAAATATCTTCTTCAAGGACAGCAAGGATGATTCATTTAGGGGTGAGTGTAACAATGTAGGACAAATATGTACATGAGAGTAAAGAACAATTCAACACAATACTTAAATGATCCTTGATAGAAAGAACATGAAAACATTAGCTCATACCTTCACTTACCTGAAGTGAAAACGATGTTAAGCACATGAAAAAGATCATATCACTTTGGCATTAGTACCAGATTGGTAACTGGTGTCAGAACATGTTTTTGTAGTACCGTAATAGATAGTATCGGAATAGCACAGTACCTGAACATGAATAGAACAATACTGGAACAGATCAATACCGGAACAGAACAGTACCGGAATAGAGTAGTACCGAAATAGAACAGTACCAGAACAAAGAAACGAAAATAAGTAACAAGGGGAAGAAACAGAGTGACAGGATGAATGATTTCTATATGAGGAGATGTATACGAGGGCCTGCATAAGTTTATGGTAGGGAGCTAATTGGGGACAGGAAGATATATGATAGTAACCACATGTTTAATACATAATCAGTCTAACCCTTAATAAAACAAAAAATGTTGAGTTTATACGTCCTAATACTTGAAACACTTAAATCGAGCAACAAAAATTGAATATAGGATAAGAGCTACCAACACCTTATTACTAGTACCAAATCACCTGAGTACCAGATGAACATAGGGTTATGCTCAGTACCAGAATAGCGCAGACCTTCTCCTTTGGTACCAGATGGACGCAGGGTTATGCTTAGTACCGGAATAGCGAAGACCTCCTCCTTTGGTACCAGATGAGCACAGAGGCGACCATCATTACCAGATGAACGCAGAGGTGTGGTCCAGTACCGGATGAACACAGACTTCCTCCCACAGTATCGGATGAACGCAGAAATGTTGACCAGTACCGGATGAACGCAGAGGTGTGGTCCAGTACTGGATGAGCACAGAGGCAAACATTGTATTGTAGTACTCAAGGAGGATTTGACAGAGTACTTGGTGGTAGTGCTTTGTAGAATGAAACTTTGTAGGTTGCACTTTGTGGCTGGAATTCTCTGAGTATCAAGCTGTAGAAGATGCTAGCAATCACTGTTGCTATAACAAGAAATATATGAATTTTTTTTTGTCGAAGTATCATGCTGGAAAAACATTGTTGTTGTTGCCACTTCCATTTTATTAGAAAATAAACCTAACTACTATTGTCTCAGCAACCACTCCCCCGTGCTTGAGGTTTTGCATGGCCTCATGCAAACAATGTGAGATGTTAAAAAAAAGTTTGCTTAGAGGGTTGCCAACATTTGTTAAAAACAAACCAATAGAACTAATTAAAACTAGATTTTTATTCATGCTTACAAACAGAAAAATTAGGGAAAATGTCAAAAGTTGAATTATTAGCTATGAATAAATAGTTTGGAATTAACATTCAGTTTCAACTACTATTAAAAATATCACTTATTGATCATCCTTATGAAATAGTGGTCTTAAAATAAATAGGTAATGATAAAGCACAAATGCATCTTTTTTAACAACTTAAGGGAAAAAAAGAAATTTGAAGAAATAGGTCATGGAGTACTCCCTTAAGTGTTATCTTCTATTGACAATGATGCCTTCTCCAATTTTTAAACCCTTCCAGTATTATGTGGGCATTCATAGGATGAAGAGATTACCTTCTCATAAAATTCCAAACAAAATTATCATGACTTTTAGAAAGAAATCTACTATAGGAACAAAAGATCTTAAACTAATTCCTTTATTAACTTTTGACATTCCTATTGATGAAAAATATGAAAGATATGTTGCATTGTACTTATGTGCAACATTCATTTATTTATTTACCTATCCTACTCTAATTGAACAAAAGAAAATGTCCTTCAAGTATAGGAATACTTCCAGTGAAGCCATGTGCATAACATGGCTAGAAATATATCCATACTCAGGTTTAAAAGATAAACTTTAATGCATACCGGAGTATGAAGGACCAGCTGCTTTGATGATGAGATCAAGCAATAATGAAAAATAAAAGAGTGGTGTGACCTAATAACTATTTGAAACCATATTTCAATAGGATCATTATATTCTTGTCTCTTCTTTTTTTAGGTCACACTGAATGTCTTCCTCTACCATGCTATGTAGATTATCCTCTTTAAGATGATTGGTATTTAGAGTACATATAGGATCTTCTGAGAGGCATGCTAACGGATCCTCAATCTTAGGTTCCATTGGTTGCTCTCCATTGAATTCTCACCATGATTCTTTATTCTCCTCAACAAATTGACAAGAGGAATCCAACTAGACTTCTAAATCTTCCTGTGGAGAGACAACTAGATTCTTGATTGTTGTGAAGATATGCTCTTCCTGAGAGGCAGATATCCCAGCTACTGCTAGAATGTGAGAAATTTCTTGGAGGAACATTCTTCAAGCGCTTGATCATCGTTGAATTACTCTAGTTGGTTGATGATCCCTGTCTCGCAACGCCAATTAGTACTCGAGGGTTCTTACAACACCCCAAAAATGATTTATCATCAAAGATCTAAATTTTAAAACTATTTGCAAAAATAAAACACACCAAACTTGAACTCCTTGCGTTGTTGGGACCCTGTTGTCACCAGGTTATCGATTCGCACAAGTTAGCTCATCATAAATAAAACTAAATCTGCATAAAATAAGGAAAAAACACACTTGCATTAAAAGAAGAGAGAACAACCTAACTTTGGAGCAATTATATGCATAATATATTACCAAACATAAATTATCGACCGGAATTCGTAATCAGTAGAG